>SELW01000658.1:0-39277 GCA_004931855.1 Pichia inconspicua
TGGGCGTGTGGCGTAGTTGGTAGCGCGTTCGCCTTGCAAGCGAAAGGTCATCGGTTCGACTCCGGTCTCGTCCATTACTTTTTATATTTTTTTATGGTTTTGTAGAGTTTAGATAAGTCTTATTAAAGATACTGCCCCCGTCGACGTCAGCATATTGGGTATGCTAGAAAATAGGAAATCAGACAATCCAGCAACCATATAGAATTTGTTCTCAACAATAGCTAAATCAAGGCTATTTGTCCCCAAACTTACCAATCCGACCCCCTCATTTCCTACATAGAGAAGATCAGCAACAACAACAAAGTTGTTTTCCAAAGAAGGATTGATCAAAGAACTCAATTCAACCAAAAACAAACCACCCCTTCCATCTAGATAACCTTCACTAGAAACTAAAACTTTATTGTGCCCTAGTTTGAGCATTGATGATCCAAAAAATGAATATGATAAATTTTCCTTATTAGTTCCTTTTCTTTGTGAAGGAACAATAGTTGCCTTCATCACCGTTGACCCGTTTTGAATAACAAAAAAGTGAACTGCACCACATAGAGGATATTCAATACCATAGGAAAATCCAACAGAGGATATCATTATCCATTCAATGTCTTCATATATACCAGTTAAAATTTGATTGAAGCCAAATAAGCTTTTCCTTTGAAACGCTGTTAAATTTTCCTGGTCAGAATTTCTCAAAGACAAACAGTCTTTGTATACACCAGTTTCTTTTTCAAAAATTACAACAACACCCTGAGAGCTTAAGCCTATAAAAGAATATGATTTTGTTGTTGCAAACGATGAGCCAAAGTGTTCGTAGGAGCTATTGCGTACAAACTGATCAGGGACTGTATAAGAAACAAGAACCATTTCATCCATGTCAATTTGGAGTATCTCAAAATCATTGAAGGACCTAATGACTTGCATAATTTTTTCGTATATTAGTTTACCATTCAATACCTTAACTATTCCCCTTTGAGGAGAACCATGATCGTCAGAGTACATTGAACCAACTATTAGATCAGGGAATCCATCATTGTTAATATCGTGATAGTCTTTACTTAACAATCTCCATTCTTTATACCCGGCATGTCCTAAAATCGCAGTTGATTGACTGCTTTTCAATATAGCAACTATGTTCTTATTTACAAATAAGGAGAAGCAAGATCTGCCTGGTTCTGATACAACTAGAACCTCTAGATCATAAAATTTCCAGACGTAAAGATCCATCCCGAAAAGTGGTGGAAAACCAATCATGTTTTTAGTTGTTTCTGTGATTTCTGTAACTGGTTTAATTCTTTGAATTGAAAGGTTTTTGGCTTTCAAGCTGGTGTTTTCTAATAAATCTTTGAGTGGTATCATGTATATGGCACCATCTAACTCTTCGTATGGGGCGGATATGACTAGAGTTTTTTCACCAAGAAAATTTCCTATACATAATGCTGACCCAAACTTTGAGTTAGAAACACCTGTGGATAAATATATGATATTATCAGTAGTCCAAACTTTCAATCCTTGTTGCTGAGAGTAATACTTGGGAGTTTGTGTATAATTAGATGATAAAGTTTCGGTGTGGCCAAATGCGGGGGAACACAAATGCCAAGAATTTGGATAAGGTACCTGGTCGAACCATTCTTCCAACTCTTTTGCACATAAATGAAGAGTATGAACTATTTGGTCAATACCTCCATAATAATAGTTATTGATTATTGATACAGTAAAAGGTGAAATTGTAAGCTGAGAGCTCAACCAATTACCTGTCACCCTTTCTGACAAAATTGTATTGATTTCTCCTTGTAATGCTGAATATCCCCTTTCCATACATACCTTCAACTTAATGTTAGATACCTGATTGAAACCAATTCTCTTGCTAATATTGATTATATCATCAGTAGGATATTTCCATTTCATCAGTATATTGTCAATGAAAAGTTTCTCCGATTCTTTAGATAAGTTCTGTAATTGTTTGTTTAGTAGTATGAAGTCTCCAACTGTGTCAAGATAATTATGGGCTGCAGATTCATCGCCACTAAAATCAGTTTCTGCAACTACTTTCAACAATCCTTGACTAGATTTCAACGAATGCCATGGCACATCTGCATATTGATGAGTGAAAATACCAAATATAAACGCCTTAAGTGCCTCATTTTCGATTCCTTTCTTGGTATATTGATCTTGATAATAGATGACAGACTCTTTTAGAAAAGGTGGCCAATGTGCAGCTTCTGCAAGTTGAGATAGTCCAAAGCAGTCATAGAAGGCATCAGGAAAAAATGCACCAGCATAGTAGTATTGAAGATTATCTTTTGTTATATCAGGATAGAAATATTGTGCTTTAAATGCAACATAGAGATGGGTGGACACACCCGCTGATGCAGCTGGAGGTGCTAGATTGAAGAAGACTATCGTTACACACCATAGCCAAAGAATTTGAAAACTGCAGGTATTCATTGCATCACCATTCCAAATAAAACAAGGAAAATATACTTGACAATCAGCCACTGATGATCTTCATGCACTATCAGGACGACTTCATTCAACGCTAAAGCTCTTCCCGCGTGATGATGGTTAGCTGGTGGAGGAGATTCAAATTGAAAATACTACATAATTCACTGGACGGGCGAGACGAAACCCTTTCACAGGATGTTGACATGCATGTTCTACGGGGATCAACAAGCTTGCATAACAACTACTATATCACAAGTGTCAGGTCCCTGAGGAATGGAATCAGAAAGACGCCTTCCAGATTGGGTGCTTCGACTATGTGGAGTGTCATCCACTGTTTCATTATTTATTTCTGTTCTTGGAATGTATTTACATTTGATAAACTACAGGAAACCATTTGAGCAACGGCTAATTGTGCGAATACTGATGGTTGTACCACTCTTTTCAATTTCATGCTATCTATTACTCCTTGATAATCCTGTTGGACGAATAGTGGAACCAATACGTGAAATCTATGAAGCATTCGTGATTTACACCTTTTACAAATTGTTGGTTTTAATGTTGGGCGGTGAGAGAAGAATCATTTCAATGACAGTTAATAAACCATTAACTTCTCATCCTTTCCCCAATAGTTTATTTTTGAAGAAGATCAATATTTCGGATCCTAAACATTTCCTCACGATAAAAAGATGTATACTTCAATATGTATGGATGAAACCTTTGCTATATGTTATTATTTTTATTACGACATTGATGGGAGTTTATGATGTTAATGATATTTCTACCAAAAGTATTTTTGTTTGGTTAGGTTTACTATACAATTTGAGTGTGACTATTTCGTTATATTCACTTGCAATGTTTTGGAAATGCTTATACACGGAACTTGCTCCTTTTAATCCATGGAGGAAATTTTTATGTGTCAAATTGATCATTTTTGCATCATATTGGCAAGGACTGACAGTTGGGTTACTTACTTGGTTAGGGGTCTTTAAGAATCCAGAGAAAGTTCTTGGGGCTATAATGGTCACCAACAAACATAGTAATTTGGGAACACAGATTCAAAATGGATTACTTTCAGCTGAAATGATATTCTTTGCAATCTTGCATTGGAATTCTTTCCCCTATACTGATTTTGTAAGTAATAAAATACCAGATGGGGCAAGAATGAAGACCTCATATGCAATGAAAGATTGGATCTTCATTGGTGATTTACTTCATGATCTAAAGGTAACTACCATGTATGGAGACAGTTACAATCTTCGAAATTTTGACTCTATTTCAGACTCTACAGTTTACAAACGTTCTGAGACATTTGACAAAAAGATTTATCAAGGATTACGCGTTTCAAGCTGTGGTAGGAAGTACTGGCTGGATAGTGATACAACAGTGTCATCAAAGGCATCTATAGCGACACCACTTGTTGGATCAGAGACGGGATCAAGTAAAGGTAGGACGTATCTAAACGAAATCGATGATCTGTTGAGCACAGACACAGATACCTCTCCGGGGGCAACTCTCGAAGACGATTTCAGCAAAGATGAAAAGCTCTACAGGTACGTCAAGACACACACCCTGTCCCTGGAACAGATGAACTACCCCGTTGAATACGAACCCAACCTTGTGGAATACACTGCTCGCATTGAAGAGTTGCGTAATGCAATGCTCTTGTCGACATGAGGGCTGAGCCTCCAGCGAAAGGGTCGAGTTGATTTTTTTCATTTTTTCTTATAATTGGAACAAAATGAAGCTGACGTGGTCTCTTTCTGGACTCAATTCAATTCAACAAGCACAGACAGGACAACAAACGTAAGAAGATACAAATGGTTCGCAACAATTACATAGCGGTGTTTCTTTTCCTTTTCATGGCATACACTCCGGCGAGTGCGTTTATGGAACATTTTTTCCAACAACAACAACAGCACAATCAACAACAAGAGATATCTTATCAAGATAGAGTTTTCGGTAAAGATTGTACACAATATCTTTGTCCAGATACATTGCAATGTGTACGACGTCCAGTGGATTGTCCATGTCCATTCCCTGATAGTCAAATCAAATGTGTTTTACCAGCTGCTGAAAAGGGACGGGAAAGTACTTTTGTTTGTATAAGTAAGAGTAGTAAAGATTGCAAATATGTTTTAGATGCACATAAGGGATTAATATAATAGTTTCATAAATGCATATGTGCATGTATATAAATTGTTAATTGAAATCTATTACATTCTTGTTCTTGATGGCGCCCAACGTTTCCAAGCAATTTCATTAATTTGAAAATTGTTTAGTAATTTGTAAATATCATGATCAGCAAGGTATTCGTTCCAGACGATAAACCAATCATCACTTTCAATTTCTGGTCCATCCACAAAGCATAAAATCAATGATTTTTTAACACCTGTAACAACACGAGAAACTGCACTATAATCTGTAAATGATCTTGTTTGTGAAACTATAGGATCATTTTCATTGACAACTTTAACAGTGAATTCAGCATGAGAGAATGGTGGACCTCTTGAATAAAGTACCCAATCGCAACTAAATTTTAAACCATTACGTATACACCAACCAAGAGATCTATAATGATTGTAAACGACATATTCGTTGATTAAAATTGGACCAAAAGTTTCAACTAATAATTGGAAAAGTTTTGAGAAGGGAATTGTTTCATTATTGATTGTAACTGTGATTAAATTTAAATGTAATAAGAATAAAGCTTCACATGGATCTAATTCAAGGTATTCGATATTTCTTATATTTGTAGAATCTATAATAACATCAAAATCTTCCATTCTTAAAGTTTCAGGTTTATCAGTTGAAGTATCATTGATTGGAGTTGATGAAGATAATGGAGAATTATTTTGACTTCTTAAAATTTCAAGATTAACACCTTTTGGACCTTTTGTAAATTCTTCCTTTAATTGAGCTAATTTTTCCCTTTCCTTTTCAAGCAATGTTCTATGAAAATTTGAAATTTCACCATCAATTGACTCTAATTTAATATTTTTCTCTAATTTAAGATATTTTTTACGTTCACGTTTCCATAAATCTCTTAATTCTCTACGATTCTTGGTAACTTCTTCACTAAATAATTCATCATTAATTTTAATTTTTGTAAATTCATCAGATTCTAACATTGAAGGTAGTAATTTTTTAATTTTTTTATCCATTCGATCAAACCATGTTGGCTCACTTCGACTTAAAATACCTTTACCATAGAAACCACCATTCCAAATTTTCATCATATCATCTCTATCTAAGATCTTAAATGATAGATCTGTATAAATATCAAATATAACTCTTACTGGAATATTCCGTTGAAATCCGAGTTTAACAATATGTGTTGTCGTATCATATATTGATTCCCAAACTTCATATGGTGTAAAGTAATTGTTAGAAACGTGTAATAATGGAATAGCAATGGGTAATGGCCGTACGTATTTCTTATTAATGTAGTCTCTTCTTCTATTTTTCGACATTGAAAATGATGTTAAAGGGTGGTGTCAAAGGTAGGTTTTATGTAGACTGAAAGATTAAGGGTAAAAAGGTGTAATACTTTTTTTGCAGTTGATAATCGTGAATACAATGAGATCTTTAAAAGAATTACTGTAGTTTACAATATTTACGCAAGATGATGATAAGGTTGTTTGTCAGATACCGTTGTAGTCAAAATCTTACCTCCATTAAACCAGCCCGTTGAAAGACGGGGGTATATGCGTCAGAAAGATATAATTGTTATCATCATTCAAACAAATACTAAATGCGTTGAATATTCAACTAATGATAACGACACTACACTATTCTACTGAACAGGGTATTGTCGTTAGTTGATAAATGGAAAGACCAAAAGAGAAGAAGAAGAGGTTAAATTGGCGCAGAAATTGATTGAAATAGGATCGATCTAACAAAATTTGGTGAACTATTTTTTTGGTGAGTAGGCCACGATTGAGGGTTTCTTCTGAATTATGGCTTGCGGGTTTGATGAGTTTGGGTTTAAGGAGCTTGTACGGAGGTTAATATGTGTGCTTGGAGGAGGAAGAGGAGGAAGAGGAGGGGAGGGAGAAGTGATGTCGCTTTTGCGATCGTTTCATGGTAGGGGTATAGAGTGGGGAAAGTATGCAAGGTTTGGTGAAGGTGACGTTAAATACAGGCGACATTTACTTGCTGCTGGTGAAGGATGTGCAATTTTACTTCTTGTATGGCCAATTGGTGCAAGTGCACCAAAGCATGGTCATAAAGGATGTGAATGTTGGGTACGTTTATTATCAGGGGAATTAGTTGAAAATGTTGAGAAAGTAGGTGATGAAGATAATGAAAGTAGGGTTTTAAAGCGTGATAATGTTACGTATATAAATGATAGTATTGGAAGACATAGTATGTGCAATGAAGGGGTTGAATTAGCTATTACATTGCATGTTTATTCGAGTTTTGAAATGAGTGGATTAGAAGAAGGGAGAGTTGATTTTGATTTTAGAAGTGAATTTTGAGTTTTTTGACTAGATACTTACTTTGCGGGCAAAGTATTCTGTCATATCACCACCATTATCACCGTAAAGTTTCTTACGAAGTTTGTTCAATTTGATACCTATAGTATAACGATCCTTTTTAGCTGTTAATAATCTTTCCTCTAATTTTGCACGTGCATAATTTAACTTTTTATATTCAACTGAGTGTCTATCAGTTATTTTATTCAATAGATCATCAACACAAACTATTTCTCTTTCAAGTTTGTAATGTTTTGTCTCTGTTGTGGCAAGATCTGATTCTAAAGAAGCAATACGATTAGATAATGTTGTAGTTGATAATTTCTCTTCTTGATTTTGACATAATGGAGTTATAGTTCTTGAAGAAGTTTTCATTGGTAATTCCTGTTTCCTTGTTTTAATAAGTGGTGTAGGAGATGTAGGTGAAGGTAATGCAGATGTTATTGTTGGAGAAACAACATTTGTATCTAGTTCGGTAGCCAAATCACTTATACTACCATTATAATGTTCGAATAGATCACTGTCGTCAATTTGAGAATCGTTGAAGGTCAGATTTGTATTTTCAATATCATCATCATCATCATCATCAAAAGTTGCTATTGAATTGAATGATTTATTTGATTGAGAAGGTGAGGGGCTTGATCCGTCAAGGAGATTAGCAATAGTATCATCTCTACCTAAATTAGCAGTTGCTGTAGTTATTTCTTCAGTTGTTGGAGTAGTTGTAGCTGGTATTGGATTGGTTGTTTGCATGATGTTTGGTGTTACTGTTGTAAAATGTTCTCTATGAGAAACCATATGTTCAACGGGGGAGTAATCTCCTATAGATTGAGGAGTTGTTGTAGAAGTTTCATCTTGTGGTGGGGATAATGGAGGTATATCATCCATTTTGCTATAGTTGGTTAAAGATAGTTGTTGATGAAACGAAACAAGTAATTGATTGTCTATTATATTTGTTGTTGTTTCAACCGAGTTTTAAGCGCGTTCTATATATGAGAGCACGACATGGGGTTTGTCGTGAGTCAAATTTACTTTTGGTGATTTTAAAAAGAGATTATAAAGTGAAGAATTAGTTAGTATACAGAGAGTGAAAAGGGTGGATGACTAGATGTGCCTATCTATCCAATTATCTCAGACGAGTAACTGTTGCAACGACGGAAGTTATAGTAATGGTAGTATATGGGGTATCGTCATCAGAGTAAGTAGCAGTTTCGTTGTCTTGAGCGTAGAAAACGTAGCATGTTTTTGCTGCTGACGCGGTGGTGTATGGGAAGTAAGTAGGCGTTGGTGATGTAGTTGGTGATGTTGAGGTTGTTGGTGTGGTTGGTGTGGTTGTTGTTGGGGTTGTTGTCGGGGTTGTTGTTGGTGATGTAGTTGTAGCTGGTGTAGTAGATGCAGTAGATGTAGTAGATGTAGTAGATGAAGAAGATGTTGTAGATGTAGTTGGTGTTGTAGATGCTGTAGATGAAGAAGATGTTGTAGGTGTTGTATGTGTAGTAGAGGTGGAAGTTGTAGAACTTGTAGATGAGGATGTCGTGTTAACAGTAGTTGAAGTAGTACTACTACTAGTAGTAGACTCTTGGGTTGTTGATAACGAAGAAGAAGTGGTAGTAGTAGAAGAAGAAAGAGAAGACGACTCAGTTAAGTGTGTGGAATCAGTTGTAGAAGTAGTAGTAGTAGTAGGAGAAGCAGTTGAAGATACTGTAACCAATTGTTGAAGGAAAGTACCTAATTTACCATCAATTTCAGTTGTAACTGTTCTATAACCTTGAGGAGCAACGAGTGTAGTTGCAGTAGTTGTTAGAGTTGGAGCAGTAACAAATACTTCAGCTCTTTTATTGAGTAGTTCAATTGGTAATGCATTTGATAAAATGATGAATGAAAAGAGTGAAAAAATGGTGAAAATTGTTGATTGTGGGAATTGCATTGTAATTAATTGTATTGATATTATTTCTTAAGAGTGAATAAATGAATGTAAATAGTTGGAAATGGAAATGAAAAATATACTATAAAGAGTGACTTGGGTGGGTAGTTTATTTGTTGTCAATATTGAAATTTGCTTTTGTTCTTGTTTGTGTGATAGCAGCAGATGATTTCTAAAGAGTGAAATTAGTTGGTTGTTTCTTGTTTAACGAGCAAAAGAGGGGACAGATGTGGGGGAATTAGTAGGGAGGAGGGAGGTTGAGGGGCAGATGTAAATGGTTTATATCTTAAATTAGAGTAGTAGTTGAGTTTGTCGATTAAAGAGAAGCGGATTTATGCAGGAACACACTGTTGCGGTGGCTGGTCATAGAGAGGGCGGGTAGGGGACGAAAGTAGAGAGAGAGCATGGAGGGTATATTCCTGGAAGGGTAGCTGGTGTAGCTGGTAGGATAGCTGGTAGGATAGCTGGTAATAGCTGGTAACTGCTGGAAAATAGATCACATCCTGTCTCTGGGTCCTAGAGATTACCCGATTCGGCAAGGGGGGTAGGGGCGCAGCCGTTGAGCCCCCTGCAGACTAGTCCACCAGCCCCCAAAATAGATCACCAGCCCCGGAACCAGCCCCACACTTCCCGATTGGGAAAACCCCCAAAAGCGCAAAAGCCCAAATTGGCCCAAAAATTAGTGCACTCGCCAAAGCTCTAAGGCGCTCTAATTGCGCTCTAGGCGCAGATACGCGAAAATTAGCTTTACGCGAGGAAATAAAAAATACACTTTAATAAAGTCTACTAGAGGAGAGTAGAGTAGAGTAGATCTTCGCTCCAACTCGTTTCTGGGGTCGATCGTCCCCATTTTCCGTTTTGGTCGTCGCTAGTTTGGCGCTAGTCGACACGTCGACGAATTCTCTATTTGGCCTATAGTCTGTAAACTACTACTCTTTGTCAGTCAGTCTCCAAGTCTCTAAGTCTCTTCTGTTCTTCCCTCAAACACTATTAGACTACCCTCCTAGCAGCTATGCGTCTTCCTTCCATTGCCTTTATTGCTGCCCTTGCATTCACCACCACCACCACCACCACCGCTGCTGATGTCGATGTCGACACCACTGAAGAACGTGTCATTGTAACTGATCCTGATTTCATCCCTACAGCTGAGAAACCATTCAATTTTAAAATCGATTATAATATTGCATTCAAGGAAGATCCAATAACTGGTGAAATTTCAGATGTTTACAATGGTGAAACAATCGAATTACAATATACTTTTACCTCACTTGAACCTGAAGATGTATCAATCGTTGGTGTTGGTGGTGAATTACTTGATCCTATCACTGGTGATAATTTAGGTAATGTTACCGCTTCTCAAATTGGTCCAATCACTGTTACTAATAATCAAACTGTTAATTTCGGTCAAAAAATTGGTATTAATTTAGATCCAACAAAATACGTACTTGTACCTGCAATTTATATTGTTTATCAAGATCAATTCATGATGTTAGGTTCAAAGAATAAATTACTTAATGTTGAAGATCCAGTTATTTCTTTCTTTCATCCTCAATTATTATTAGCTGAACTAGTCCTTGCTTCAACTTTCGCTGCTTTGGCTTATTGGTTATACAATACTTATGCAAATACTTACCTTTCAAATATCTTACCACAATCTTTACTCCCTCAAGAGAAAACCAAAAAGAAATTAACTAAACCGGTAAAATCTTCAAATAAATCATCATCATCACCTTCATCCACTGCAAAATCTGCTGATTTCGAAGCTTGGTTACCTGAAACTCATAAAAAATTATCAAAAAGGACTAATTGATATTTCCATAGACTAACTAGTGTTTAGTGTAAACTTATATAAAACATTAATCAGCCCTCGAAATTTTTCACTTGTAAACTAACCCCCAACCCCCCATCTCCTTCTTAAACATGACTTACCCACAATACACTTTCGAATTAACTTCTCGTGCTCAATTAGCTGCTTTATCATTCGATCAACTCGCTTCACTTCGTTCATGTATCGATTCGGATTTAAATCATCTTTTGAATCACTTACATAATTCATTATCAGCTGATATGGAAACTCCATTACTTACTTTAGATGGTTATCCAAGAAACGATATAGATGTACCTGAAATCAGGAAATGTAGATCTAAAATAATCACACTTAGAAATGACTACAAATGGATATCAGAAGAATTATTAGAAAAAATGAATACTCAATTAGAAAAGAATAAACAATGATATAAGGGACACCCCCCCTCCCCCTCCTAATCTGCTTTACCCTCCATGCAATGTACTAGTGAAAGATACAATATCTCCATTTTCAAGTTCACATTCTTCTTTACCTTCAAGTTCCCAATCTGTATCATTAATTAAAACTAAAATACCTGGTCTTACTTCACCTTCCTGTACGAACAACTCGTAGTCTTTCTCATTTTTCAAACTCGATGCTAACTTAGTAACGAGTCCACCAATCGTCGCCTCTCCTTCTTCAAGAACTACACGTCTTTCCCTATCCCCACCAAAAGTCTGGTCAAGTCCACCAAGGAATTCTACCCTAACAGTTACTGTCATTGGGCCAGAAAAATCAACGTTAATCTCAAATACCACTAAAGCTTAGTACTACTACGTACGTATTCGTTATGACTCAGCGCGAATTCAGATTTTTCATCAATTTCAGTATATAACAACCACTGTCATCGCAGCTTTTCGATAGACCGTCATATATTACCCCACTTTTATACTTTCCAACACTATATAGCAAAAATGCCAATGCTTAAAGACCCTTCAGTCAAGTACAAACCATTCGATCCTCAACTAACATTAGATGATCGTCAATGGCCATCGAAGAAATTAATCTCTCCACCACGTTGGTTATCAACCGATTTACGTGATGGTAATCAATCATTACCTGATCCAATGTCAGTCCCTGAAAAGAAACTTTATTTCCAAGAACTAGTTAAAATAGGTTTCAAAGAAATTGAAGTGGCTTTCCCATCAGCTTCTCAAATTGATTTTGATTTCACTCGTTGGTGTGTTGAAAATGCTCCCAAAGATGTCTCAATTCAAGTTTTATCACCATGTAGACCGGATTTGATTAAACGTACAGTTGAATCATTACATGGTGCACATAGGGCAACTATTCATATCTATCTTGCAACATCTGCTTGTTTCCGTCAAATTGTTTTCAATATGTCTGAAGATGAAACTTTGGCAAAGGCAACTGAATGTGCAACTTTAGTCAAAGAATTAACTTCAAAATTACCTGAAACTCATTGGTCATTTGAATTCTCACCAGAAACTTTCTCTGATACATCACCACAATTTGCATTACGTGTTTGTGAATCTGTTAAAAATGCATGGTCTCCAACTGTTGAAAATCCAATTATTTTTAATTTACCAGCAACTGTTGAAATGTCAACTCCAAACGTTTACGCTGATCAAATAGAATTTTTTTCACGTAATATTTCAGAAAGAGAGAAAGTTTGTATTTCTTTACATCCACATAATGATCGTGGTTGTGCAGTTGCAGCTGCTGAATTGGCTCAACTTGCAGGTGCTGATAGAGTTGAAGGTTGTTTATTTGGTAATGGTGAACGTACAGGTAGTGTTGATTTAGTTACACTTGCATTAAATTTATATACTCAAGGTATTCATCCAAATTTAGATTTTTCAGATATGGCAAATGTTATTGAAGTTGTTGAAAAATGTAATAAAATACCTGTTCATCCAAGAGCTCCATATGGTGGTCAATTAGTTGTTTGTGCATTTTCAGGTTCTCATCAAGATGCAATTAAGAAAGGTTTTAAAAAATATGAAGAACAAGTTCAAAAAACTGGTGATATTACTTGGAAAATGCCTTATTTACCATTAGATCCTGCTGATATTGGACGTACTTATGAAGCAATTATTCGTGTTAATTCTCAATCAGGTAAAGGTGGTGCATCATGGATTATACTTAAAAATTTAGAATTAGATTTACCAAGAGATTTACAAATTGATTTCTCAAAATTTGTTCAAGCTGAATCTGAATGGAAGGGAAGAGAATTGAAAACTTCTGAAATTATTAGCCTTTTCAAAGAAAAATATTTCCTTTATGATGAAAATGATGAAAATGATAATGAAACTATCGCAATGTTAGATATATTCCATTTAACTAATTATATTTTATCAAATGAAAGTAAAAAGGAACGTAAGATTAAAGCAATTATAAATTCAAAATCAAAACAAATTGATTTAATAGGTACAGGTAATGGACCAATTTCTGCATTAGCTAATGCAATTTCAGAATTTTTTAAAACAAAATTCGATGTTGTTCATTATAATGAACATACTTTAGGTACTGATTCAAATTCTAAAGCTGTGGGTTATATGGGTATTCGTGTTGGATCTTCAAATTCAATTACTTGGGGGGTTGGTGTTGATGAAGATGTTACTGAAGCAGGTATGATTGCTTTAATTAGTGCTTTAAATAGTGCAATTAGAGATAAAAAATTGTAAAAATTAAATTGTATACCTTTAACCAAAACGAGTACAATTGATCAACTAAATACATACGTGCTAACATATGATCATCTATGAAATCTTTTTTAAACAATACTACCTTAACCAAAATTGTGTTGGTAAACATCAAAATTATGTTGGTAAACATCCAGAAGGTAGGTAAAACATTCACTACCTATATTCAAATGACATATATTCGATTGCATAGTATTCTTACTTTCAAGATCAACAATAAATTTGTCAGTAAATCGTGAGTTATCTTCCATAAGCAATGGACCTAATGCTAAAGTACCATTTTCATTCATTTCCAACATAAACGGATTTTCCGAAACCAACAGGATTAAAGTGCTCGTCCCATTAAGTAAATCATCATGCATTACCAACTCATACTTGTATTTCCCACCATCAAATCTGAGCTCAATATATTTACTATCCACATTAACATTTGTATAATCACTTGTACCTAAATCGATGTATACGATTTGCAAATCAACCCTTTCAGAATCGAGTTGTTGAGCAACTTTTCTCCAAAAGAGAATCTCAAAACTCCATTTACCAACCGCAGATCCAATAACTCCTAAACATTCGTCCGCAGAAGCATGACCATTGTAACCAACACATTTATCCCATAAACTAACTATTGTTTTTGTTTCGTAAGCGAAATTAGAAGTCATCAACAACCTAGCTTGTGCACTTGTAAGATTAACATACTTGACTGCCTCATTGATAAAACTATTGTATTTCTCATGTGATTTGAATAACAAACTCAGTAGTAAAATGATCAACAAGTTCTTAGCAATAGTACGTCCGACTAAAAAGAATACCACTTTGCAAATAACTCAGACAATGGTTCGTGTTAGATGTGAGATGAAACGGAATTAGCGGGGAAACAAAGAAGTATCAAACGATACTGTGAGGTACCCATTTTGTAACTCATTGACAAGCTAAAACCGGACAATTTAAAGTTGTAAACTCTGCTTGCGGACCTGTAGTTATTCCTAAATGGGTAATAATTCCGGTGGCTGTGAATTTCAATTGTCTTAGTTAGACGACATCACGTGAGTTGTGGAGAGGCTGGACATAACTCTAATTCGACAAGAAGCTATTTTGGGTAAAACTCTGATCATGGACTGCAATCGGTACACTAGGTGATTCTCATCTAGTTTTAACAATAGCTCTTTTAGGGATAGAATGTTTACACAATGAGAGTGGAGATTAAACACCGAAACAAGTAAATGATGGGTAGCATGATGACATGTTACGTAAAAATGATTGCTTTATTGATTGAAAGTCTCTTATATCCTCCTTTACAGAGGCGTTTCTGATTGAGTGAAACCTGCATTCTCACCTACTTCAAGTATAGAAGTCATGGTCGCTAAATTAGATTTCTTTGATACAGTCGACGTGGCATCAAGAGTCACATCTCGCTCACCCTCTACATCTTGACAAAAATCACATCTCTTTGCACCGGAAAAAGGACCGTAAAATTCAACACGTTCAATACACGCTTCCAGACTCTCTTTGACAATAGCCAAGAAATCTTGGGTCGGTCATCCCCGTTTGTTCGAGAAGATAATCAAAGCTAGCAAACCTTACATTTGGTAATTCCTTCGGATCAATGGTTTCTAATCTTCTTCTTTATATGCAGGGTTGTTGACAACTTTTCCAATCATCTTTCTATTTACCACCATGGTAGTCAAGAATGGGAATTCTCTACTTGTTTTATATCTATTATTAACAGATAAAAGCAAATAACGTTGAAATTTACGTCCACTATGAGAAAATTTATATTACTTTGCAAAAGAGGGGTGGATGCCATTGTTCGATACAGTCCTGGATGATGAATTACTTCAGACTCACTTAAATTCCAAAACAATGAAACAAAATAATAACCATTAAGAAAGACTCTCATTAACATATTTACATCAAGAGTATATTTAATTCTTTTTATCGTAAAAGTTTTGAATATGTTACACTACTATCTCTTTCAAAGATTTGTCTGTATATCAGTTTTTTTCAAACATTGAAGAAGCAATATTGACAAAATTATCTTTGAAATGTTCCTTCAATTCATCTTTTGATATCTTTATCAACTTTGGGCATATTCATTATTTACATAGCGTGTAGTTAAAAGGAATGTCTCATATTAACACGAAAAGTCAACAAAGTACTTTTTCACGCGTTGCGCTGAGCCACCAAAACGCTATCATTTCCTTTTCGGGACAACCCCGACACGAGATGTACTGTGTAGCTAATTGTATCTCGTGGTTGTATCGTGTGGTCTTGTGGTGTATCCTGCAGGTGATATACTCATTGTCTTTGCACGGATCGCCTGAAGTTTTCACTGCACCGGAATCTATGTGAACAGAAAGCTGGGGTGAAGCGAATCGCCTCAATCTGTCATCATTGACTAACCCCGTGTCTGTGTTCTCAACCCACAGCAACTGCAGCCCGACACAGCACCAGCACCGTCATCAGCACCAGCACCTGTTCCCAGTTGAAGACCAGACGTATCGATTTGTGGCCACTTCAATGCTGAGCCTCACCTCACCTCACCTCACCTCAACGCGCAATTCGTTTCGGATTTTTCGCTGAAGGAATCAGTGGAGAAAAAAACAGTGGTTATAAAATTTGAGGGGGCTTGGACCTTTCACCAGTTTCTAAACTTAGCCTTGTGTACACTTCTTCCACTCGTGAAACACAACTGTTCTCTTCTTCCACTCTTTCCCTTCTTCTTTCTTTGAAGAGGTCTGACAACCATTGACAACTATGCTTGAAATCTATATCAACAGTGGTAAGCGGACAATCGCATTGGCGTCCGACGACTACGTCTTGCTTCTCACTGATCCAGGACCGAGTGAGAACAGCATGTACGCTTCTAATGCAGGCTCCAATTCCAGTTCTACCTCAATTCATAGTCATGGACATAACCACGGACATGGTATTGGTCATAATCGTCGTAGTAGTACATCTGTTGATCACCATACTAATGGACATAATGAACAGAATGAATGCCTTATTGAATTTGTACCTAAAGGATCTGTTTCATTGAATACATTTGCTAAAGTTAATAAAGAAGTTTATGGATTTCTTGGACTAATTGCACTAAAGGGGACAATTTATGCCGGTTTTATCACTAATGAACAAGAAGTTGGATCTGTTGTACCCAATGTGACAATTAAACGTCTCATTAGTACCATGTTTATAAATTTAAACGGTGATATATTCAATATAACACCACAACAACAATTCTTACAATTTCAATTACTGGAAGGATCTTTGGAATATCTAGATACCCCAATCACTAACTCAAAAATTGCATCCATTATGAAATTATTAGAAACTGGTACTTTCTATTATTCACATGATAAAGATATTTCAATCAAAGTTCAAGATTGGAATGTGAATTTCACATCTGACTATACTGTCACTGAAGATTTACAGGATGATTATGCTGGAAGGTTTGTATGGAATACCAATTTGATTAATGAACTCTCCATTTTTAGGAATAGACTCTCAGATGATGAAAGAATGTACTTTGATAAAGGTAATTTCTTTATTACTTTGATCCGTGGATTTGTACAACGAAGACAACTACCAAATTGCTCACCAAATAGTTCAATGACACTTATCACGAGACAAGATTGTAGAAAAATAGGATACCTTTTCGGTCCTGTTTGTATGGATGAGGAAGGGAATGTTGCCAATTTTGCAGAAACAGAAATTATAATACAAACAGACACTCACATAATTAGTTACTCCCTATTGAAAGGTAATATACCTCTTTTTTGGAAATTAGATTCTCATTTAATGTCAACAAAAATTGATTTTCTACGATCTAACGACGCCTCTAAACATGCATTCAATAGATTCTTCGAAACACTTTGCTCAGAATACAATATGGTTTATACTCTTGATGCACTAAGTAATAAAGGTTCACAACCTGAACTCAGTAAACGATTCTTCAATGTACTCAATGAATTTCGTGAACATCACCCAGAATTACCTGTTGAATATAAAAAATTACCAAACCATCAATCATTTGGAGAAAAACTGGTTGGGAAACTTGATTATTTTGGCGTACAACTGCAAGATCAACAAATAATATCAGCATTAGAAGATTATTATACTTTTCAATATGATATCAAAGAACGTAAACAATTATCAAGGCAACTGGGTACATTCTTTGTAACCACATTGGATTCAAATGAACGTTCAAATATTATAGAATATAAATTAAGTTGTATGATACTGGAACATGTTTTCGGACCCGAATTTGCAGGTTCAATTTGGGAAATCCATTCATCATTATGGGACGCAAATGCTCAAGCTATTGGGAAAATATCTAAAACTTATAGTAATTCAATCAAAACTGCAACGAAAACAGGTGGAATCATTGGTAAAGTTGCTGAACAGGGTAAAAAATATGCAGGTCAAAGTAAAAAGTATGTATCCAATAGTTTTGCACCAACATCTTCAACTTCTGGTAGACAAAATCAATTAGACAAATTATTAGGGCGCAAAAATATAGAAGTTCAAGTCAAATTGATTGATCCAATACATGATTACGTTCTTGAAGGTTTAAATAATCGACGTTCAGAATTTACAACTTTCAAAGATTTGATCATCTATAACGTTACAATGAATGTTGCTGCAACATTATATGATGGCGATTTAACACCATTGGTTTATCCTGAACCTGAAAATTTCTTAAATTATGATATTATAGCCATTGCATTAGAAGAAATTATTGAACTTACACCTAGTAAAGTTAAAGCGATTGATCTGCGGGCAAGGAATTTTTGGGAACGCAAATTGAAGGATACAATTAATGGGAAAGGAAATAATGAATATACTTTGTTAAGAGGTGAACAATTAGGTGGGGTTTTGCTGCTTATTTATGTTAGTACAGATATTGGAGATTCGATCAAAAATGTTGAAACTTGCTTCAAAAAGACAGGATTTAAAGGTATTAGTGCCAATAAAGGTGCAGTTGGTATTACATTTACTTTCTCAAGGCATTCAAGATTATGCTTTGTTGCTTCACATTTAGCTGCAGGTCAAAGTCATTCAGAGGAAAGACACAAAAATTTCAAAACCATTTTCAAAGGTTTAACGTTCAAAAAATGTAAGAATATAAAAGATGCGGATATTTTATTTTGGATGGGTGATTTAAATTACAGGATTAGTCTACCATCAGACACGGTAAGGAAAATACTCAAATACGATCCACCCAAATATTCTACCAAATATCAGAATCAAAGTTATGATAGTATCGTTAGTGAAGGAAGTGATTATATTTCATCAGATGGATATGCTAGTAATGCAGCATTAGGTGCATCAGAAAGTAAACTAGATGACCTGCTTCAACAAGTTGAAACTAATATAGAGGAGAAAAATAAGGAAGATCTTTTGAGAACTATAAAATTAGAACATAATAATAATAATGATGATGATGATGATAATAATAAAACCTTGGTGCGTGCACGTAAACCACCAAAAGACTATGAGAATGAAGTAAAACTTACTGTACATAATTCATCAGAAACCAATTCTGATGCTAAAATTCAGTCTCTTGAATCTTTCTCACAATTGAGTTTGAATGAAGAAGAAGATCGTCGTTTGGCACATTTGTTTGAATACGATCAATTGAACCAGCAAATGTTTAATGGTAAATCATTCCCATTTTTCGATGAAATGGAAATACATTTCAAACCTACATACAAATTTGATAGGGGGACAGATAATTATGATACTTCGGAGAAGCAACGTGTACCATCATGGACAGACAGAATTTTGGTATATTCTAAGAATAAAAGATTAACAGAGTTAGAGCAATTGAGGTATAATAGTATATCACAGATCAAATTTAGTGATCATAAACCAGTGTATGGTATATTTCATGCAAAGATGGAAATAGTGGATGATACAGCTAAGAATAAAATTGAGAAACAATTATATGAAATGGCAAAACAAAAACTTTATGCAAATAGGAGTAATTATGGTGATTTTAAACCATTAACATCAAATAGGTATATTTCAGGTACAAGATTTAATACTGATATTGATCAAGAATTACCTGAACCATCATCTAAAACACAAAGATGGTGGATAACTAATGATCCAGAAGCTTTGAAATTAGGTAATGAAAATGCAGGGAAGACTAAAATTAGATTTCCTGAACTTGATAGTGGAATGTTTAAAATAAATCCAAATTACCCTAAAAATCCATTTGTTAAAACTAATGAACCTAGATTTATTGAAAAATAATAATAACTATTGCAAATGTATAATAGGAATAGTACTTATATAATTTGATAATATATTCAAAGCTGGTCTTTACTTGATAAAACTATTAGTTAATGATTAATCAAAAGATAAAGAAAAGAAAGAAATAGCAAAAAAATTAAACGACAACTACAGGATTCGAACCTGTGCGGGCAAAGCCCAAAAGATTTCTAATCTTTCTCCTTAACCACTCGGACAAGTTGCCAAAAGTTAACGTGCAGTAGATTTTATGCCAAAAATCACCGCGATGCTGGTTGAAAAAGACCCTTATTTTTTATTCATTTCCGATATAGTGTAACGGCTATCACGGTCCGCTTTCACCGGGCAAACCCGGGTTCGACTCCCGGTATCGGAATAAATTAATTTTTTACTCCAGGTTGGTATTAATTCATTTGAATATTGTATAGCATACTTCTCTTTCATAATTTGTTTCCCATTTGAACATACCATCTAAGTTATTTAGTTGCTAGCAAGAAAATTTTATTGCATAGGATCGATAGCTTCTCTTCATATAAGAGTAATTTTATGAGATAAGAATGATTTTACGAACGTACCAGCTGATGGCATCTTTAAGAGAAAATGGTTCTGTTTAGTCTAATCGTTGAATGTTTGTGAATACGCTACTAAATCGGTAAAATAATGCATAGAGATATATTTCTCTAAAGAAATTCTTGACTCTTGCATTTGCAATACCCCCAGGTTCTTTTGTTATACAAACTTTGATCAATAATGAGGTAAGATTCCTTACTACTGGAGTATGGACAATAATGTACATGTTACAGTTACAGCTTGATAGGCAGCAATAATAATTGGAATAAGCGCTATCAGGGCTTCCCGAATAGGAAAGTCGGGGCGATACGGCCGACGAGACCGGTCCGCGCCAAAGTTATGAGTCAGTTACCGGATTGGGGAATCCAGTGTTCGTGACCGATGACACATTCAACTTTTGCTCTCAACTTAGGGCTTACTGAAAATTCTGACAAAGACAGTTTATTGACAGAGAAATCAAATCGGTCTTTTGAACTTTTCACACCCCTTGAATAATATTCACTGTTTCTTTTCATCTATTTTCTTTTTATTTGTATCTGATTTTACTCACAGTTATTTATTAACAGATTAAGAAATGTCCAATAGCAATCCATATGCGCCAAATCCTAGTGATTTTATATCCAATGTACCGAGATTTGAAATTATCGATTCAACTTTGAGAGAAGGTGAACAGTTTGCTAACGCGTTTTTCACTTTAGAGAACAAGTTGAAGATTGCAAGAGCACTTGATGATTTTGGAGTTGATTATATAGAACTTACATCACCTGTTGCATCCGATCAAGCAAGAGAAGAAGTTGAAGCAATTTGCAAACTAGGACTTAAGAATTCTAAAATTTTAACTCATATTAGATGTCATATGCATGATGCAAAAATTGCAGTTGAAACTGGTGTTGATGGTGTGAATGTTTTCATTGGTACATCCAATTTCCTTAGAACACATTCTCATGGTAAAGATATGAGTTTTATTACCAAATCTGCAATTGAAGTTATTCAATTTGTCAAGTCAAAAGGTTTAGAAATTAGATTTTCAACGGAAGATAGTTTTAGATCTGATATTGTTGATTTACTCAATATATATACAACAGTTGATAAAATAGGAGTTAATAGAATTGGTATTGCAGATACTGTTGGTGGTGCCAATCCAAGACAAGTGTATGATCTTATTAGAACAATTAAATCAAGTGTTAAATGTGAGATTGAAACTCATTTTCATAATGATACAGGTTGTGCTATTGCTAATGCATACACTGCACTTGAAGCTGGTGCTAAATTTATTGATACATGTGTTTTAGGTATTGGTGAAAGAAATGGTATAGTTCCACTGGGTGGATTTATGGCAAGAATGGTTGTTTCAGCACCTGAATATGTTAAATCTAAATATAAGCTTCATCAAATAAGAGATTTAGAAAATCTTATTGCTGATATTGTTCAAGTGAATATTCCATTTAATAATCCTATTACAGGTTTCTGTGCATTCACACATAAGGCAGGTATTCATGCTAAGGCTATCTTAGCAAATCCATCAACTTATGAAATTTTAAATCCACAAGATTTCGGTCTTACTAGGTATATTCATTTTGCCAACAGATTAACTGGATGGAATGCCATTAAGGCAAGAGTTGAACAATTGAATTTAGATTTAACTGATGATCAAATTAAAATTGTTACTAATCAAATCAAACAAATGGGTGATATTAGACCTTTAGGTATTGAAGATGTGGATTCAATCATCAAAGATTACCATGCGAAAACCACTGAAACAGTTGATACTACTGATTCCAACAGAGCTGCAAAAAGACAAAGAACGGATTAATTGATTTAATCCTGCTACTATTGTATTCCATTTATCTACTCTATATCCTTTTATTCGATTATTTATAGCCTTAACGCTTTTTGAAATGTCTCTACATTGGTCACGTGCAAAACACGTAACCCTCAAAACCCTCTTCCGACTTCTCCTTTTTGGGAACCCCAAAATCATCTGCGCGCACAAAAAATCTTCAGTTCACTGAAAAATTCAACTCGCTATAAAACATTGAACAAATCCAACCGTTTCTACTACGCTTTGATTTTTAACCCCTCTTAATTTATCATCCTTTGAAGTAGTCAACAATGCCAAGTATGTGTTACTTTTATTACAAAACCACAGAACATTCCTGCATGATTTGAATTATGCAGTTTAAACAATGTCTGTTGGAATATTGAGCAGATTTCCACTCTTGTCAACCTAGTGTTGCAATGACGAAACTGCTATCATCGGGTTTACCAATCGCATTTTGCGTTTGATAATACTTTCTCTCTTTGCGAGGAAAACATTTGATAATTTATGATACTCTGAACGCCCGACACTTCAGTGTATCAACTGGTTGTTTAACAACCAGGTTTATGCAAGATTAATATGATTGCAATATTATATTGCTCTCAGGATTATTTTTGTTTTGTTTTTCCTTTGTCGTAATTAGGGACTGTTATTTATCAAACGTAAATTTGTAATTGAGTTAACCTGTAAATTTAGAATGGTTTTACTAACATAATACGTTTATTACTTTAGGAGCTCCAAGAAACCACTCCAAGACATACTCTGTCCCAAAGAGACCATATGAAACTGCTAGATTAGATGCTGAATTAAAGTTAGCTGGTGAATACGGTTTAAAGAACAAGAGAGAAATCTACAGAATTGGTTTCCAATTATCTAAGTTAAGAAGAGCAGCAAGAGACTTGTTAACCAGAGACGAAAAGGATCCAAAGAGATTATTCGAAGGTAATGCATTAATTAGAAGATTAGTGAGAGTTGGTATCTTATCTGAAGACAAGATGAAATTAGATTATGTTTTATCTTTAAAGATTGAAGATTTCTTAGAAAGAAGATTACAAACTCAAGTTTTCAAATTAGGTTTAGCAAAGTCTGTTCACCATGCTAGAGTTTTAATTAGTCAAAGACACATTGCTGTTGGTAAGCAAATTGTTTCTATTCCATCATTCATGGTTAGATTAGATTCTCAAAAGCATATTGAATTTGCTCCAACTTCCCCATACGGTGGTGGTAGACCAGGTAGAGTTAAGAGAAGATCTCAAGCTAACGCTGGTGAAGCTGCTGAAGAAGACGAAGAATAAATGTGTTGACAATTTATCTATTTGTATACTCCATTTAATATCCTTCAACTTTTCACCTTTTTTTACATTATATCTGCTTTTTACTGTATTAATATCCTTTACGAAATACCCATGGCGACTGTATCCATCATTGTATTTGATATGAATTATATAAGTACAATAACTATTACTTGAACTCCAACATCACGTGCGTGACACCAGGGTTTACCTTTTGTGCCTGTGAGCACCAAGCCCTTGCTTGAAAAACAGTCACGCTTTGAACAACATCTTTCCCGATTGGGAAACGGCGGCGTAGTCTGTGCGCGCGGTGCGAAGAGTTACAGTATGGTGAAATTTGATAGTAGGTAAATGAGAGAGAGCTGGAGTTCTGTTTGGTGAAGTTTGAATTCAGCAGAACACCAAGACCAGGTTAGATAATTCAAGATGGGTAAAAGGTATGTTATTATTGATTATTGAAACGATGATTATTGAAAGTAGATAAGGTTCCCCGTCATGTGGATGTGAATACAACACTGGAAAAAAAACTTTTAATCAATTAGTTGAACAAGTATCATTAGGATAGATAGACAAGTATCAAGATTAATTACATTATGAGAACAACAGATTTTTCTATCTAGTATTCATTTTGGATAATTCTTCTTGCGATAACCATTTTCAACCCCCATTAGACGGAATAATCATTTTTCAATTAATATGCAAACATAATACTAACATTGATTTTAATTATTATACAGTCATGGTTTAAGATCTAGAACTCGTTATGCGTTCAGTCGTGATTTCAAGAAGCACGGTGCACCAGCAATGTCCACCTACTTGAAGACATACAAGGTTGGTGATATTGTTGACATTAAAGTTAATGGTGCAATTCACGATGGTATGCCATTCAAGTTTTACCATGGTAAGACCGGTATTGTTTTCAATGTTACTAAATCAGCAGTTGGTGTTATTGTTAACAAAGTTGTTGGTCACAGATACATTGAAAAGAGACTTAACATTAAGATTGAACATGTTAAGCACTCTAAATGTAGAGAAGAATTTTTAAACAGAGTTAAGGAAAATTCTGCAAAGAGAGCAGCAGCAAAGGAATCTGGTGAAAAAGTTCAATTAAAGAGACAACCAGCAGGTCCAAGATCTGAAAGAGTCGTTTCTGGTGTTCCAACCACTTTAGCTCCAGTTGCTTACGAAACTTACATTTAAGTAATTTATAAAGTTTATAAGTTTAATCTAGTACTGTTAATGTTTTCTTATCAATGTATTTGTTACTCGTAATATCTAGGCGTTACAAATTTGGCCGGGTTACACAGTGTGGGAAAAAAATAATTTTTCAGAGGTCTTCTTAGTCAAGCTTTCAATGTGTAGCAGCTAGATGTAAGCATAAAATTTATCTGAAATTTAGTTACATTCAAACTAGTTTACACAAAGAGATGAGTGATAAGCAGAATGAGTCAAGGAAAGTTACTGATAAACTAGTCAAGTTAAAATCAGAGATTGAAACTGCAACTCCATATCTTGCATCGGACGAACATGCGAGCACACTCCGTGAAGCTGCAGATACGAGGATGATGACGAAAATGGACACGATAAATAAAACGAGCATTAACACGACTACGGTGAAACCATGGGTACATTTTGTTGCTGGTGGTCTTGGAGGTATGTGTGGTGCAGTATTTACATGTCCATTTGATGTTGTTAAGACATGATTACAAAGTTCAGTATATCAAGAAATG
Source organism: Pichia inconspicua (assembly GCA_004931855.1). NCBI lineage: Eukaryota > Fungi > Ascomycota > Pichiomycetes > Pichiales > Pichiaceae > Pichia > Pichia inconspicua. Next base: position 25,014 of record SELW01000658.1, read on the forward strand.
TATCGTGGAAATGTGAAATCTAGTGGTATGTTACATCATTTTAAGGAAACTTGTGTGATATTAGGAGATGTTTATAAAGTTGAAGGAGCTCGTGCATTATTTAAGGGACTTGGGCCGAGTTTAGTTGGTGTTATACCAGCTAGGTCAATTAATTTCTTTACATATGGATACAGTAAAGATATTTTTAAACGTGAATTTTTCAATGGAGAAGAAAGTAGTGTGCTTCATTTAATGGCTGGTATAACTGCAGGAATAGTAACATCAACAGCAACTAATCCTATTTGGTTAATTAAAACAAGGTTACAATTAGATAAGGCAAATGTTAAAGAATATAGTGGATCAATTGATTGTATACGTAAGACAGTTGCACGTGAAGGTTTCTTATCATTATATAAAGGACTTAGTGCATCATATTTGGGATCAATAGAGTCAACGATTCAATGGATTTTATATGAACAATTAAAATTGGTTATTAAAAAACGTGCAGATAATAAACAAAGGGAAGGAACAGAACGTACAGCTACTGATTCAGCTATGGATTGGTTAGCTAGATCAGGTGGTGCAGGATTAGCTAAACTTGTTGCATCATTAATTACTTACCCACATGAAGTTGTGCGTACAAGGTTAAGACAAGCACCATCTGATGGTAAAGTCAAATATACTGGATTAATTCAATGTTTTAGAACTATAATTCGTGAGGAAGGACTTGTTAGTATGTATGGTGGATTAACACCACATTTAATGCGTACTGTACCGAATTCAATGATTATGTTTGGTACATGGGAATTATTCACTTTGATGTTGTCCAAAATATAGGGGGTTATATTTGTTTTTCTTGTAAATAGAATAGATCAGGCATCGAGTCCTTGGTATATAAATCTTGTAACTAAGTTAATGTTTGATTCGTCGGTAGTTGAAGAATTTGGATCACCATCATCGTTGTTATTGTTGTTATTGTTGAAAATAGGTTGAGTTTCTCCACGATCAATTTCTTCTTGTGTTAAATAACCTGTGAAAATTGTAGTGTTCAATTGAGAATCTGTAAATTCTAATAATTGATGTAATGGTATATCCCAATTTTGGAAATCAACTAGACTAGCTGAAGAAATCCAAGATTCAACTTCAGGTGTTAATTTTTTACGTAATAAATTAGGTAATAAATTTGTATTTGTATCGAAATCAGCATTTGGGAAAACAGTTGTTGTATCTAATACTTCTGAATTTGCAGCTATTGCACGAGCAAATGAATCGAGTTGTTGTAATGCAACATTAAGTTGATTTTGAATTGGTGTTAATTCAGATTTTGGAGTTGATGGTGAAAGTGAGAGTAATTGATTTTCAAGTTTTGCCAATGAGTAAGTCAATTGTGTAAGTCTTGGACGGATTTGTTCTAATGTTGATATTGGCGTAAGATCAGTATTCATTGTTAAAAAAAGAAGGATAGTACATGTGGGTGGTAACTTGAGTTTTAAAAATTTCATGTCATATATATATTGAGATAAATATAAAAATTCGTTGTACAGAAATTTAGAATACGGTACAGTAAATAAATAGGGTTGGATGTGGAGATAGGAAAATAAATAAGTCAAATCATTGTGAAAATATTTAATAAGTTAGGTTTATTTCTTTGCGAATAACTTTTCAACATCAGCAACAGCTTGAGCAAGGATCTTTTCTTGAACTTTTGGATCCTTAAGTTCTTGTTGCACTTTAGAGATAACAGAAGTTGAAAGTTGTTGTTGTTCGAGTTGTCTAACTTGGTTTTCGTATCTAACCCAAGAATCAAGGACTGATTTAGCTTCAGTTGCAACATTAACCTTTTGCTTTAATTCGAAAGCTTCAGCTTCAATTGCAGCAGTTTCCTTTGACATTTCGAAAAGAGCCTTTGTAGTTGGTACAACATCTTTAAGAGTTGAGACTTGATCAATTCTATCCTTAACCGCATTAACATGACCCAATCTAGCATCATTAAGTAATTTAGTAACATGAGCAGTTCTATCTCTAGCGAATTCACCATACATTGGAGCAACAACTTTACCAATTAAACCCATGAAACCAAGGAAAGTTGCAAGAATGATAGTTTCATCATTGACAACGTAAAGTTCGGAAGAAATTGCATAGACTGCAGCAGCAGCAGAAGTTGCAAGGATACCAGTCTTGGAAATGATTGAAGAACCTGGAAGGGCGTCAATGATTGAAGTTGCCTTATCCTTTGGATCGACTGGTGAAGAGAAAGCTCTGGTAGCGGAAACAAGAGGCTTTGCTGCCTTGACAGCTCTAATGGATGATCTAGCAAGCATGGTTGTGGAGTGTGCTTAGAATTGGCCAATATTTGAACCTTTTGCGTGTGTGTCTCTCTCTCTGTGTCTTTCTTCTCTACACCCAAAGACGCTGTTTCCTTTCCTCTCGTTTCGCTTCGCTGTGTTTCGCTGTGTCTCGTGGGGCGCAGGGGAATTCGCGCGTGCTGCGTAACCAGAGGCGGCGGCTCAGCCAAACAAAGAAAAAGACGACGACGACAGGGGTCGATCGACGTCTTGGAAAGGGGGGCCAAGGGCAAAGGGGGAAGGCTCAGCGAATTTAATTGAAATGCTGTTTGGATAGATAGATAGCTACTAACTGGCACAGGTATAAATAGGCCTGCTACCCACCCCGAAACGCTGTCTCCAATGCTATCACTTTCACTTTCACTTTTACTCTTACTCTTACTCTTACTTTATTCTCTCTTGTCAACTATTATAACTACTAATCAAACTATAAGTACAGGACCTCTCTCTCATATCTATCTAGATCTAGCGCACCTGCGTCGAGAGACGCTCGTCTTCCTCACGTGCATCGGCCCCACGCACAGCGTCAAGGACCGCTCTCGCTGCAGGCTCAGACACCTCTCCTCCAAGGATAAACTCGTCAAGTAGCATGTATGCGAGTGGTGCATTGAATACAATGTCTAATTCACACACACTCGTGTACGTACGATCAAGTAGTTCAACGTATCTATGAATAGCTTCTAAAACTGCAAGTTCATTCTCCTCAGCATCAATACCAACAACGAAAAATAATGATGCGTACCGTCGATAAACAATCTTACTATCACGATACTCAACAACATTGCACATCCGGTGGCGACGTAATGGTAATAATGCTGCTAAATCACGTATAATTGTGTGTTGTTCATTTGTTGTTAAAGGTTGATACCATTTACTTAAACGGACTTTCCCCTGTTTGGATAGTAAAATGATGTATTTCATTGGTTTAGTATAAGATGATATGGTATGATATGATATATGTGTGTCTTGAATTAGTTGTTCTCTCTCTTCTTGATTCCCTTAAATTCATTAATCCAACTCTTCGCGAGCAGTTTTTGAGCAGACAGAATCCTCGCTGAGCCCGAGAATCAGCGCTAGCTAGCTCGCGTTGAATTTTGAGACTGGTCCGTCGCTTTCGTTGCAACGAACATTTTGATTCACGCCAAGTTGGTAGCACAAGTTGTTCCTGCTAACTCAATCTTCGCTTTCATTAGACACATCTCACCGAACTCCCTTATACTTTCACAAATTCCACACTTATGGACACAACAAGACAGCGTAAGCTAGACAGGCTCAAAAGAGAGCTGTACATTTCTGACAATTCGGATATTGAGGAAATTATAGAAGAAGTTATGGAAGAAGTGATTGAGAAAGATGTGAACGGTACAAATGCACACAGTTCAAACGACACAGGAAATTCAAGCAAAAATACAAACTTTAGTAGTGTTTCAGGCTCATCTTCACATCATCACCATCACCATCACTCCGATCATCCCTTCAAACGAAAGAGAGATGTTGAAAGAATTGATTATAATGATAATAAACGTAGAGCCAACTATATTCTGAAATCACCAGTCAAAAAGAAAGATAATACAGGGCGACACCACCACCAACAACAACAACAGCAACAGCAACAACAATCATTAACTTCTAATCCTCCTTTATTTACTACTCCCTCACATTACAATACGCGAAGCAATACATCTAAAGGTTCATCAAGTAGCAATAGTGGTAGTAATAGTAGTACAGCTAAACCTTCAAGGAGATCTTCAAGACAACATGAACCAACAAGTGGGAAAACAAATCAAGTGAAGGAGGAAACAGTTCCTGAAGTTTCAAAGAAAGATACTTTGGAAGAAGAAATTGTACGACCTGATGAGAAAAATGTAAAAGTAGATGAAGATGTAACAGAATTCGACGCTGATGATGAACATCAAGATGTAGAACATCAAGATGCAGAACATGAAGAAATTACAGGTATCAGTGGTGATACCGATATAAGAAAATCCTCTACAGAAGAAATTACTAAATCTGAAGAGGTACAGAAGGACAAACATGAATTGGATAGGGTTGACGGTGTGGATCAAGTCAAGGGCGTAGACGAGGGCGTAGGCGAGAATCAGGCTGAGGGTGAGGAGGGTGATGATCTCCATGAAGAAGATGAAGAGGTTTATGACGACGAAGACGATGAAGGCGAAGAAGAGAATGAAGGCGAAGAAGAAGATAATGATGATGATGTTAATGAAGACGAGGAAGATGATGTAGACGAAGATGAGGAAGATGATGTTGATGAAGATGAAGATGATATTGATTTACTTGAAGATGATATTTCGAAAAAGACACAACAGTTGGAATCTGAAAGTGAATTTGAAAGTTTTGTCAGAGATGCAATAGAGGATGACGAAAACGAACAACTGGAAGAAGATGAAAGTGAAGCAAACCTTACTTTCAAGCAAACAAATACTAATTTTACAAACTCTATTATTGATGAAAGTTGGTTAGAACGAGTCGTGCGTCATGATTTAGAAAAGAAAATTTCAGTGCTTGGTGATTCAACTGATACAGGTGCTGATTTTTCAGAACAAAATGCTCAAATTGAGTTAGGAAATCAACAAACATCAGAAACGGATACAAAACTAAAATCAACTTCAATTTCTGCATCTGCATCAGCATCTCTTTCACCACCATCTGAATCATCATCTTCTGTACCTATTAGTGAATCGGTCAATGATGAACTTAAAAACCTGTACCATAATAAATCATTAGAAATTATCAATGAACGTTGCCAGCAAATTGACAAAGTTGTAGCTGAAATTGATGCTGAAATTGCAACAGTCAAAAAGAATCGCCTATCACATCGTCCTGCTCTTTACACTAGTCTTTTTGCTCCTTTATTCGAACGTACAGCAGCTAAAGTTGCAATTGCTGAACGTTTACAAAAATACAAACTCGATCAGGCAACTGAAATTGCACGTATCAACAAGGAAACTACACATGAACAATTCTTCACTGCATTCGACGAAAACAGGAAACACTTGAAACATTACGTGCAATCACAACTACAGGATCTTGATCTAGCAATTGCTAACAGGGTTAAAGTCCCTGCAAAGGCGACAGCGAGAGAGACCGCAAACACAGCTGGCATGGAACTCCTTGCTGACATTGTTGCTAAGTGCGCGTTTGAGAAGTGAAGAAACTGATCAAGGTCTATATATTCCGCCCTTCAATTTATCCAGCTCCCCTATTTTGAAAAAAATTAAAAAATATCTTACCTTCTTTTCTAAGCATTGTATACTCATACTATATATCAAAGATCAGAATGGATGATCTTATACCTACATTCATGGATATAACATCCGTAGCGGATACGCAGGTTGCACAACAATTCATTGAAATGGCTGGTGGCAACCTTGAAACAGCTGTTGGATTATACTTTGAACACGGTGCTTCAGCGGCAACACCAACAGATAATGGTAACAACACAACCAATAATACAGCAGTTGATGATGAACAACTGGCACAACAATTACAACAAGAACTCTATAAACAACAAGATACAGACGTGGAAGAAGTAAGGAGACCAATTGAACCTACCCGTGAAACATTGATGCCACAAGAATGGGGTGGTTTCAATCCTATACAACAACAATTTCATCAACCTTTAGGTGGAATGTTTGGACGTGCACAACGATCTGTTTTCAATCAAGATGTTATTGATCTCGATAGTGATAATGATGATCCATCTGACGATGAATACGATTCTCAGATGACAGCTACACAGAGGAGACTTGCGAATATTTTCCGTCCACCATGGGATTTAATTAGTAAAGTTGACCTTGAAACAGCTAAACATGAAGCTGCAAGTGAAGGTAAATGGGTACTTATCAATGTGCAAGACGTGTCAGATTTTAGATGTCAATGTCTTAACAGGGATTTCTGGTCAAATCCACAGATTAAAGAAGTTGTGCGTTCTAATTTTGTCTTTGTGCAGTACCACAATGACTCACCATCTGGTGAAAGTTATCGTAATTTCTACCCCTTTGAAGATTTCCCACATATTGCTATACTTGATCCAATCACGGGGGAACGTATGCTTATGTGGAGTGAGAATCCACCAATTATCCGCTGGATTGAACAAGTTGTTGAGTTCTTAGATAAGTATGATGGTACTGTTATTCCACCTGACGCTACAGGTCTTAACAATGAACACCCTATCGATCTAATCAGCGAAGAAGAAGAAGAAGCGGAAGAAGAGGAAGACGAAGAGGAACATGAAAAGAGTGAAGATTATGCAACACCAGATGAATCGTTGACTAGTGTTACAGGAAGTACCCCACTCATTACTGCTGTCAACCACGCTGATCCGCCAGCGGATACACCAGCAAACGAGACTACACGGATCCAGATCCGTGCTGGAGATGGTAGAAGAGTTGTGAAGCGTGTACTCCTAAACGACACAGTACGACACCTGTTTGAGTTTGCCAAGTTCCACTTTGCCATCCCTGATGACACCGAGTTCACGCTGAAGAGCCAGGGCAAAGACCTTATAGGAGCACTCGACGACACCGTTGACAGTGCTGGCCTCAAGAATGCGTCCTTGATGATTGAAACTGTGTAGAGGAGTAGTAGTAGTAGTAGTAAGCAACAACAGTGTAGGAGTGTAATGCTATAAACGCGACAACGTTCAGTGTCGTGGCTAAAAAATCGATTCGGGCAAAAAGTAAATGCTCAGCGATTGAAGTGGTTAATTGAGCTATGATACATCCAGACCTTCTCATGATGTCGTTACAATACACATCAATTAGTCATGCCCGAACGTATGTGCACTACATGTTGATACCACAACATAAAACAACGTGTTACTAACTTACCGTCTTTGCTAGTCCGTGAACCATTGACCGCACAGGAACTCAAGTTTTACGGGTCCATTTTCCAAACACTGGATCCAACTAATTCAGGTACTGTCTCTGGTGGTGTTGCCAAACCACTTCTTGAAGCTTCTGGCCTCCCATTGACTACTTTAGGAGAAATATGGAACATTGCAGATTCAGCAAACAAAGGTTATCTTGATAAAACTCAGTTTTGTGTTGCCATGAGACTTATTGGCCATGCACAATCAGGTCAAATGGTTACCGAATCTACTAAGGAATATGCTGCTCCTTTGGCTAAATTTGGTCATATTCAACCAAACTTAACAGGCACTGCTGTTCCACAATCTTCATCAACTGTTGGATCACGCGTTAGTTCGAACTCTTCAACTAGAATAACTAACCCTTCACTAATTGTACCACTTCTTTCACCAACTCAAGCAGCAAATTTTGGTGCAATGTTCGATAAAACTGCAGTTGGTGGAATTTTACCAGGGAATCAAGCAAAGGCTATTTTTATGAAGGCAAGACTACCAGTTTCCGTTCTTGAGCAAGTTTGGGATTTGGTCGATCAAACAGGTTCAGGTCAGCTTTCAAAACCACAATTCATTGTCGCAATGCATCCAATTCAATGCTTTATGAACAAATCACTTACTGCGTTACCTGCAGCTCTTTCTGATCAATTATGGAAAGTCGCTCAAGATGCAGCATTCGGTAATAATACTACATCATCACCAACTTCACCAGCTATAGAAATACCTCAGCCAAAATACACAACTGCTCCTGCAACAAATACCGTTGCTCCACCATCTCCATTAAAGAAACAAATGTCCGGTCCTACTAATTTAAACACTTGGATTATGTCTGATCAACAAAAGCATCAGTACGGTGCAATATTCGATACATTGGACACTAAACATGAATCCATCATTTCTAGTGGAACTGTTGCAAACTTTTTAATGACTTCAAAACTTCCAAATGAAACATTAGCTAATATCTGGGAACTGTCCAACCTTGATCAATCTGAAAATTTCAACAAACAAGAATTTTCCATTGCTATGTACCTTGTTCAGAAAACACTTGCAGGTTATGAGTTACCAGAGCAAACTCCAATTGAATTGATCAAGAGTTCCAGTTTGAACAACACTGATATAAATGTAGCTGAAATTCCTGCTGTTGCTCCACAATCATTTGCTGACGCCAAAGCACAAGCCGCTCCACAAAGGTCCGCTTCTCATATGGATGACTTACTGGGTATTTTCAAAACAGCAGACCAAGTTGCTCCTTCCCCTCCTCCACCACCTCCTCCTCATTACCACAATCACCAGCAATTTTCCCAACAACAACAACAACAATCTCCACCACCAACTTTACAACAATTTGGCTCAAATTTTGGTAGAGAAATGCAACAGAAATCTTATTTGCCAAATCAAATCGCTGAAGAAGAAGAATCTTCTGATGATGAAGATGAAGCTCCTGAAAACTTGGATCTTCCAAGACTCAGAGGAAGCGCTTCAGTTGCACCAGAAATTCCAGGTCGTTCCAGCAAACCCCATTATGATGCTTTGAAATCAATTGGCAGTCAGGATAGTACTCCTACGATGTTTTCATCACAACCTGCTTCTGGATTTACTAATTCTCCAAATGCTGCAAATGTTGCAAATGTCTCTCAGGGATTCAGTTCAGGATCAATGGCTGCTTCAGCTGGTATTGGCGCTCTTGCAGGTGCAGCAGTTGGGTTCACTGGTTCTGCTGTTGCCAATGCTTTTAGTGGTTCAGGAAACAACGATCAAGCTGAAATCAAGGCGATCAATAACCAAATAACTCAAGCAAGTGTTGATATTGCCAACCATTCTAACGAGGTGAATTCTTTGTCTAAACAAACTTCTATTATTAGTTCTAAAAAAGAAAAAGCTCAAAATGACTTGAACAAGATACTGAATACAAAGGAAAGTATCATTCAGAAATTGAACCAGCTAAAGGCACTGAACGAAAAGGAGTCTCAGCAAGTAATTGAAGTTCAGAACCTGGTAATCAAATCAAAGGCCGAATCAGATGAGTTGGAAAATCAATTGAGAATCGCAGAGGCAAATTATCATGCAGAACAAACTAAGAAGGACCAATTACAACAACAGTATGATGAAGCACAGAAACAGAACCAAATTGTGAAGGAGAAACTTGGTACTTTAAATGCTGAGACAACAGACTTGAAACAACAAATTGAAGAGATTTCTGCTAAGCTAAACCAGGCTAACAATTTGCTTGCCGTTACTCAACAACAAGTTGTCACTCAAGAACAAGAAAACGAAGAATTGAAAGTCAGATTGTCTGATTTGAACAACACTATTTTCCAAGTAGAATCTAAACATCAGTCTCTTCTTGCAAAACTTTCATCATTGAATGATGAAAATTTGGAATTACACGAACAACATACTGATCTTTCAATCAAGTCTGCTAACAAGAATGTGGAGTATAGTCAAACTTTAGCTGACGCTGCTTCGAAAGGTTTGGCACACGACGACGATATTGATGTTTCCCAAGGTGAAGTACCAACTGCTGAATTGGATGATGATTTTGATAAGGTCTTTGGATTAACTCCAGCGGAGAACGTTAAAGAAGTATCGAAGAAATCTGAAGGTTCTGAAAATTCAGATTTCACTACTCCTTCATCTTCTGGTGTTACTTCCGCTACAGAACTCTCCTCAAATATCGGTAACGTTGCGCTTGGTGCAGGTATCGGCGCAGTTGGTGGATTAGCTCTAGGCCATGCAGCTCATCATTCTGATACTTCTTCAACCCAAAATAATGCACCGTTATCGGAAAGAAACGATACTGGCGACGAAGCAAATACAAGTGGTGCATCTACTATCGAGAACAGCCCACTTAGCTCACAAGTTTTACCTGAAGGTCAACCTGAAATTACCGAGCCTGAGGTTATAGATTCAGTTGTTTCTGAAACTCCTGAACCACAAGGAGAGTCATTCGAACTAGTAGAGCGCCCTGAAGAGAAAGAGGACATAACCGATACTGAAGATTCTAAACAAACAGATACACCTGTTGAAAACACACCAAATCAAAAAATAGATGATGAGTTCCCAGCAAATCAAGAAGTTGGTGGTGGAGAGTCTTCCTCATCTACCTCTTCTCAAGAATCCTTTGAAGATGCACCTGTAGCGCAGACCAGTGGTGATAAGAACCCATTCTCCAAGAATACCACACCAGTACCTGAAGGTACTACTACTGCTACTGCTACTGCTACTGAAAATTCTGCGAGTGTATCACAAGCAGCTGACATGTTTGATGATCTAGGACTTGAAGATGCTGTTGTTGATGAAAATGATGCCTTTGAAGCACAGCCTTTGCAGAATCAAGGTCTTGGTGGATTCTCATTCAGTGGTTTAGAACCTGCTGAAACAACTGCTGCTGATGGTGATGACTGGGAACAAGTCTTTGCAGGTTTTGGTAATGATCCAAATGTTGTCAACGCAACAGAAGATGTAGCCTTTACATCATCTGGACCTATCCAACCTACCGCACCAAGTACTGAATTTACATCATCTCCATCAGCTACTTCTGTACCAGCTCCAACTGCACCAACTTCTTCAACCACCACTGCAGGTGAGTACACCAATGCACAGAAACTTGCTATTGAAGAACTTTCTGCAATGGGTTTTGAAAAAGACGATATAATTGTTGCTCTTGAAAAGAACAACTGGAACATTGATGACGCAAGCAATTATCTCATAGATGCTTAAATTAACATTAAATTTTCACACGTATTATTTATTACACTCTATAGCTTTTATAAAACTATTTCCATTTTCAATTTAGTATTTTATTAGTTTCCAAATCGTTTATAATACATTTAGTTTCATGCCATTTGAAACGGTTATCCTTGTACTCTGAAAGTAACTTCTCTAAATTATCAACATTATCACAATCTACCAATTCTTCAGTTTTCTTTTCAATTTCCAGCAATCTTTTCTTATACCTTTCAGCAACTGCCTGTCGTGTAAGATACCTGAATGAGTCGTACATTTGAATCTTTTGTTCCTCAAATTGACTCAGTAACTTATAGTAATCTGTAAGATTCCCTTCAGCAACGTTTAGTTTCTCAGCTAACTCAGTGTATTGAGTGAGCATATCTTCAGCAGCTTTCCTATGTTCTATCCTAATCTTTTGGAGCTCATTCTCAATTCGTTCAATGTCTTGTTGATACGTTTTCTTAATATATCCTTCCTGCAACACTTTTGAATCAACAAATTCACGTAATTTACTGTTTGATATCCATTCCACATACCCTGGAATTTCAATCTGTCGTCCAAACAGTTTTACCGCATATTCTGAATCAATTATGGTAAATGGGTAGTCAATTGGCGGTGAATTGTTTTTAGTTTGTGGAAGCGGCGGTGGTGCCCGAAATGGAATAGGCTTGTAAGGTTGCCGCTCAGGTTGCGATTGTAATGGTGATTGTGAATGTGTTTGTTCCTGTTGTTGTGTTGGTGGTTTAGGAAGAGGCGGTTGATCCATCTTGTAGTTGATCTATTATCAGAGTTTAGTGGGTGTCGATTGAGCAGCGTGTATTTTGGATTGAAAAGACTGCAAAAGCTGAATTAATGAAAACGGCAACCACACTTATCGTTGTCATTCTTGCAACGATCATCAGTTTTCTTTACACAACAAAAGAAACACACACACGCAATATAAGTATGAGTCTGAATATACTTAGGGTTAATGCTCCTGTTAAAGCTACTGCATCAGTAATCATCATGCATGGACTTGGTGATTCTGCTGATGGATGGAAGTTTTTAAGTGATATGTTACATCAACACAGACAATTTCAATCAGTCAATTTCATCTTCCCTAACGCTCCAGTGAAACCACTTTCTGTTGCTGGTGGTCAGCCTGTCTCTCAGTGGTTCGATATCTACGAAATGGGGAACCCAAATGCTAAACAAGATGAAGATGGTTACTGGGATAACGTTAAAAAGATACATAACTTGATTGAAAGTGAAATCAATAGTGGGATCGATTCAACTAAAATTGTTGTTGGTGGTTTCTCACAAGGTGCAGCTTTATCACTTGGTGTTGCTGCTACATTTGAAAAGAAATTGGCAGGTATATTATGTTTGTCAGGTTTTTTCAGTATGAAGAAAGGTTTATCTACCAGACTAGTGGACACTAATAAGGATACAGAAATCTATCATGGTCATGGTGATATGGATCCTGTTATTCCTATCGAGTATGCGAGAATGACTGCTAAATATTTCAAGGATTTAGGATTTACCAACTACACGTTGAAAGAGTTTGTAGGAATGGGTCATTCATCATCCAATGAAGAGTTGCAAGATATCACCAACTTCTTAACCAAAAATTTGTCATTATAGGCGTTGTTTATTATAATCTAGACTTAAATTTGCTTTTCATCTTTTGAAAAGTCCTTCTTGGTCAGTTGTGAGTGCATTTGCTTTTCAATATCACCAGCCCAAAATGCAGCACCCACTGCATTTGTAAATATAAACAAATAACCAACAAACGGTATGCTTTCCAAAAGCAATGTAGTTACACCGAAAAAGAAGTAAATTGCTTTGCTGTTGATCCAAATGTAAAACACCTGCGCATTGCTGTACCCTTTCAAATGAAAATACCTTTTATGTTTATTAAATCCTGATCTTTGTGCTCTTATCAAAATCACAAGAAATGGCCCCAAAAATGGAATCAGGTTAATCAAGAAACATATAATTAAACGTGATATCCATATGATAGGCCCTGCTATTTTGAAGCAAGTCCGTAATCCCTTACCAACAAATGTTTCACCGTAAAACCCAGGCAAGTAAGGATTTAGTACTCCTCTAGGCAATTTGTTATATTTCAACTTTAAGTGTTCGTTTATTACATGATCGAATAATCTCTTCAATGCTTTGGGTAAAATGAAGTTTTTGTTGATAAAGTTTATTATAAAGTAGCAAGTTTGAACTATGGTTGGAATTGCAGCTACAAACACACCACCTGTTAAGATTGTAATTATCAACGCAATGGGAATTACTACTACATACACTACAAGTGTTACTATTATCAACGGTTTAACATGTTTGAAGAAAAAAACCCAGCATTGACGTCGTGTTATAAAGTAAACAAACCCCTATGTTTAAGTTAGTTTTTGTATTTTATTAAGTGTGGTTGTATGATACGTACATTAAATGGATATACCACTACCTGGTACACTTTCATTCCTATCTGATTAGGTGTTAATAGCAAGAAGGCAAGAAGAGACATCAACTGTTAAAGTGGGAAGAAGGCCTTGCACGTGACTGAAGAGAATCGCTGCGTTTCACCATTTGAGGAATTCAACAAGTAGGTGAAGTTTGAAGTTTGACCCCATTCTTACGCTGTAGGTTACCCATAGACAAGGTACAGTCGATAGAGGCGTGATAATCTACTGGTTGTTCCAAGGGGCAAAGAGACTTACTATTCATAAACGAGCAATGTAGTTTGTTCTTGCCTCAGGAGGATGTCTAGTAATGCCCACTGATCTGATATTGTGTTGTATATCGCCTAGCCGCCTCTAGCCGTTTATCTCTTGTATATGGGGATCTACAAAAGAAACAAAAATATACACAACAGGCAAACACATAGCTATTTACAGATAGGATTGTCCAAGTCTATTCTTATTATTATATATGGAATAGCTAATTTCGATTTTATTTAGTTTTAACATGGTGTTCACAATCGGATATAAATAACAATAATTCAAACCAATCTGCTTCACTGAAAGTTGAAAGCACTATTACAATTGAGAATGAAAAGATAGTTGATTTATTTTTTCAACCAACGTACTCCATTAGAATTAAAATTACAAAAATTTCTAAAGTACAGAAAATCCTTTAAATATTGTCGTCCCAGTTAGTAAGAAGTCTGTCGAAACTAGTCAGGAATCATCAAATAAAGGAAAGAAGCGTAAAGCACCTAACCCAATGGAGATTTCAGACGACACTTCTTCTAAAGACAATGGTATTTCAGACATCACATTACCAGAACCTCACCAAACAAAATTGAGGCGTTCTAGGCGTCTTCTTCAGAGGATCAGCAGGAA
>SELW01000679.1:0-18398 GCA_004931855.1 Pichia inconspicua
TTTCCATTGGAGTATTTGAAGCAGTAATGTTATGATTGTTGTTATTTGTTAAATTACCATTAGCTTTAGCCCTTTGTTGTAAATGTGCTTGAATTTTCCTAAAATTTGGATCATTTGATAAAACAGTTGAAAGTTTAATATACTGTGGTAATCGACTAGCATTAGGACCGTGTTGAAACTTCAATTGTTGTAGACGTTTATAAATTTCTTGAATCTGAGATATCGTTAAAGCTTGTTGATTGAATTGTTGATTAATTGAATCATTTGTAAAGCCAGGAGTTTGATTCTGATTTGGGTTAATGTTATTATTATTATTATTGAGATTATTAGTGTTATTATTGTTCGCGTTAGATGCAATTGAATTAAGACCTTGATCCATATAACTAAAAGTATTTGGTGTTTGAGTCTGTGATGATTGTTGTTGAGGTTGATTTTGTGAGTGACTCTGAGTAGGAATATTAAAGTCCATTTTTGGAAAGGAAAAGTATTAAAATGCTAATAAGTTGTGAATTGAAAAAAAAATTAATTATGCAGAGGTTGGATATATTATGCAAATTAGTATTGTATACACACGCTTGCAATGAAAGATTGAGATAAGTAAAGAATATGTTGAAAACTTGACGCGTTGCTTAGATAAAGATTATAATAACAAAGACAAACACAAACACGAACGGAGATCTGTATGGAAGGCTCAATAATTGAACAATAAATAGTGTGCAATTGACAGATAACGTGAAGTAATAGAGTCAAGAAACAGGCTGTACACGGGATTAATTGTTTGTAATGTGGGGGTAGCACCAGTGACGTATAGATCCAATGAAACGAAACAAAACGATAAGGGGGTCTAAAACGGTTATGGAAGGGTTTGAGACAGTCGGGGAACGGAATGGGGCTGTCGGGTGTCGGTGTGTGCTGCTGCTGTTGTTTGTTGCTCTAGTCTGATGACCTTGTGTCCCAGCTCAGCTCAGCTCAAGAAACTTGTTGTTGTGAAGCTGACTGACTCAGCGCTGGGCGAAACCGCACTGATTCTGATTCTGCCGGACCGCGCCCACTGCGCAAAAATAAACTCTGCCAGCTCTGCCAATTCCGGTCCGTGTCGCCAGGCCCTCCCATTCTCTTTCTCTCTTTTTATTTCTTTCTATTTCCCTTTTCACTCTCTCTCTCTCTCTTTTAAAAGAACAGTTACAAATACAACCACAAGTACAACCCAGTATACTAGACTAACTGTATAGCATCTAAAAAATCTTGTAAACAGCACCCGGCTTCCCTGAAGGAGGCTACAGCCTGTCACGCAATTAAGCGCCTTTTTCGCAGGCAGAAAGAAGAAATCGGGAAGTGACATTTCCACTCAATTCTCAACAATAAAACTGCAACAATCATGTTTTTACCCCATTCGGCAATCAACTTTCACCAGTAAACATCCTAGATTTCCATGCAGCTACGACAACACTTACTAAAATATAGTAAGTCCCCCTGTATATATATTTAGACCGATCTTACCCTTTATCTTCCGACAATATTGCTCAAGAGCTACTGAATAAGTCGTTGTCTGACTGTCTATCTGTCAACATGTTGTTTACCAAACATATCGATTAGTAATAACAACACTGAGTATAATCTTGAGCGACTGGTGATTTGGATCTATAATAGTCTATATGCCCCAATACCACCTTCCTGGTACACGGCATTATTTTTGTTATCTTTAAACTACAATACAAATTATGTCTAGACTATTTTTTTGACGTTATCCAATTCCGTTATTACTCTCTTTAAACTTGTGGTACTGCTGCTCCATCACCACGCATATCACTTCCACCACTGAATACGGTAACAACATTTACTTCACTATCTTCGGTAACTTCACTCTTTTTAAAATAACTCTTTTCACGTCTTATGATTTGACCTCGACCAAATTGTTTCCGATTAAATCCGTCTAGAATTTGTAATTTATGTCCGCGGCAACGTAATTCTTCAATAACACTTTCTTCAATTCCTTCCTCTATATCTACCCATGTCTCTAAAGTACTTGCTGGTCCATCAGCTCCAAAACCTGAATCTGTATGTTTAAATTTCGGATGTGATGATAAACAAATTCTTGGTGCATCAAGTGCTTCTTGTGGATCCATACCGAAAAAAATCATATTCATGTAAACTTGAACATGAGCTTGTGGTTGATTGTAACCACCCATAATCCCATATGACGCATATAATTCACCTAATTCTCCTGCTTCAGTAATCATCCCAGGAATAATCGTATGGTATGGTCTTTTGCCTCCTTGTAAACTATTTTTCGCCTTAGGATTTAAACTAAAATTACCACCTCTATTCTGCATAGTAAACCCCCGTTTTGGAATTACAATACCACTTCCAAATGATTCGTAAACAGAATTTATAAAAGAACATGCATTTCCATATTTATCAACTGCTGTAAAATAAACAGTATCAGATTTAAACTTCGAATCAGGACCTTCATTCAAAAGTGTTGAGTCTCTGTTAAATCTACAAATCTTTTCCCTCAAATAATCATCACTTAATAATCTTTCAATTGATCCTTTAAATTCTTCGTTTGTTTCCTTAGAATAATGATCATAATCAAAAACGTACTCCTCAGATTCTTTAAAAGCCAGTTTTAAAGTTTCAATTATCAAGTGTAAATAGTCTGCAGAATTATGTTTCATCTCTTTCAAATCAATCACACCACTAGCATCTAGATTTTTAATCATTCCAAGTGTTATTAGTGCAATAATACCTGATCCATTAGGTGGGATTTCCCATAATTTCTTGCCTAAGAATTCGTAACCAATAGGTTCTACAAATGTAGATTCATGGGATGTAAAATCTTCTCTGCTAAAAACATGACCTCTACCATTCATCTCAGATATAATATCGTCTGTTATATCACTATTGTAAAATGCATTCTTACCCTCTATAGCAATACGTTTCAAAGTTTCAGCTAGATCAGGATTACAAATCAAATCACCTTTTTCAGGTGATTCACCTTTTGGCAGAAAGGATTCAATATCCTTACCAATATTATTACGTCTCAATTTTTCCACTGCACTTTTCCAACTAAGAGAATTGATTTCAGCTACCACAAAACCATTTTCAGCTAATTCTATCGCTGGTTGTAATATATCTTGCATGCTCAAATTACCACTCCCCCATTTAGTAAAAGCATCAAACCATCCACATACCGCACCTGGAACTGTAACCTTAAAAATAGAGTCTCCTTTGAACCTACGGTTAGGTAAAATATGATCAGCATAGTTTTCCCTTAAAAAATCAATGCTCAATGCTTTCGCAGCTCTGCCACAACCATTGAGACCAGAAACTTTCTTCTCTTTAGCATCATAGAACAATGCAAAGCAGTCACCACCAATTCCAGTCATTGCTGGCTCAATAACTGCTAAACATGCTGCAATCGCAACACATGCATCAACACAATTACCACCCTGGTTCAAAATCGCAATACCAGCAGAATTTGCTGCTGGTTGAGTAGATGAAACCATCCCTTTTGTAGAGTAGACAGTTGAACGTCTCGAGTTTGTTTCTACTGTCATATTTTTCTTATCGAATGGAAACTACAATGTCAATAAATGAAGATAAATCTATCGTCAATCTGAATTTACAACATTGTGATATGCATGCAATTCCAGATTGAGGCTCAACCAAACTCACTATATAAATCGGCACCACGTGACTTTGTGAATTTGACGGTTTTTTTCGCTAATCTCCGCAATTCGGAATTTTCAGCTTACGGCTGAATAAATTTGTCAGAGAAGAGGTGATTTGATTTCCGTGTGAGGACATCGTCAGTCTCAGTGTCAATGATCAAGCAAGGAAATGCGTAAGAAAAGAGAACACGTTTTAGAAACTGTTCGTCGGAGGGCTCAAAAAAGTTGCGACCGTTGCAAAAGGAAGAAGAGGGCCTGTAAAAGATATGATGAAAATGGAGTACAAAAATTCGATGAATCATATCCGTGTCAGAATTGCATAAGTTCAAATTCAGAATGTACAGTTTTTATACCCCGAAAAAAGAGGATTTTCTTCAAAATTAGTGATACTGAACTACAACAGCTCAAGAGTTTGAATCTGATAATTAAGGCAACTTTCCCAGAATATGATTTGAATAATTTAGAGCACTTGAAAAAAATCGCAAGTTATATGAACATCTCTATTCCTGAATTAGACAATGTAAACAGTGATACCGATTATGTTGATTCAAATATTGATTCTGAAATGAATATTACAGAATCAAGTGAACCTACTAACTCGAAAATTGAAAACTCATCATCGCATGATTCAACCTATATCAATCAAAAGATTGGACTTGTAGGATCCCAGCGAATATTCAATGTTTTACTTGAGCTGGGAGCAGCAGAAAATGGAAGTCCTGGTTTTGCTAACTTACAAACTAATACCCATATACTACCCATTGCAAATGCTAGCAGACATCTTCAAAGCTCCATAATACTTACAAAGATTCCAATTCAAGAATGTACTATGTACATGGAAATTTTCTTCAGGGATTTTCATCAAAGTTATTTCATATTTCATGAGCCGGTTTTCAGAGAAAGGCATATGAAATTTATAGACTATATCCGACAGAATGATCTTTCCTCGATCTCCAAAGAATTTTCCAATGAAGAAACATGTTCGATTTATATGGTATGGATATTAGGTAGATCTTGTCATTTACGAAATGTTTTACAGTTTGATAATACGAGAGAAGAAATCAAATTAGTAAATGAACCAATAATAGAGGAATATTTCAATGTAGTTAAAGTCAGTTCATCAAATTGTTTTTTTTCAAATTCATTACATTCTGTTAGAGTATTATATTTGATGGGATTGCATAGTATGATTAAATCAAACACTGAAGCTGCATGGTACTTCTGGGTAAATTCGTGCTTAAAGTGTTGTGGTTTGGGTTTTCATACTACTGCTGTCGTTTCCAAATACTCAAATATTGAGCAAGAAGAGATTAAAATAATATGGTGGTCATGTTTCAAAATACATCTAAATAATAGTGCTATAATAGGTAGATTACCTGTAATCTCACTAAGCGATGTTGATGTTGAATTGCCTCTGCTAGAGTTCAAAAGTACAGCATTCAAAAATGCATACACATACTCTATTAGACTTTTTGAAATAATGTATTTAATCCTAAAAAACAGAGAAAACTTGCTACAGGCAAATGAACTTTGGACACAGGATAATATGATCGATTTGATAAAAATTATAGGAAAGTTGAAAAGTTGGAAAACTGAAATGGTGGAGACACTTGGTAGTTATAGTCAACCTGAAGGTAGATACATAATCAAACTTTATCTTCAATATTACTATAGCTCGATCTCATTGATTACTCCATATTTGGTT
Organism: Pichia inconspicua; assembly: GCA_004931855.1. Classification (NCBI taxonomy): domain Eukaryota; kingdom Fungi; phylum Ascomycota; class Pichiomycetes; order Pichiales; family Pichiaceae; genus Pichia; species Pichia inconspicua. The sequence continues at coordinate 5,380 of SELW01000679.1, forward strand.
TCATATTCTCTTCAAGATGTCACATCAAGAGATAATATCAATTCCATTGTTACTGTTCTTTCCTACGGTATAGAATCTGCCGTCGAAGTGGTTGATGTAATTTTGTTTTCAGTCAGTTCAGGTAACTTTAATGGGGTTTTGCATTATGATTTATTTTATGCCTATAATTCATTGATGGTCTTGTTACTCTACTACTCTATAACAAAGACATCCAAACTGAAGAAAAATCCTCTAGAACTAAAAATGGAATCACAGCTTCATATTGAGAAATCAAAGATACTTCAATCAATTCTACAAATAAGAAATGTGAATAAGTATCATGGTCAAAAAACTATTGGACTAAACAAATTTTCAGTCAACATTAACACCTTATTAGATTGTTTCAAACTCAATGGTGATAATGATTCAAAGGAAAATACGAATTCACGTGAAGTGCCTCTCATAAATGTTGCAAAATTGCCTCAAACACCTCAAGAAAATAGGAGGCCATCTGATGACTTTTTGAAAGATTTATTGACTGAATTGCCAACACTTCCATCTCCTATGTTGGAACCTCTATATAATAATGATGATGCGTTAGATGTCGATGAAGGATTCAACAATTTTATTAAATTCATAAGCAAAGAGAATGAAAGTCAAAACTTGAAATTCAACGATCAGGTCATACTAGAATGGAATACAAATAATGATATAAATTAGTGCTTTTTATTTCAAGGTTAAATAGAGTTTTATATATAGATTAGGTTTCTTCAAACAGGTCTGTGTACGCTAAACAAGCGTTACAGTTTCTAAACGCGAGAGATCATTTTCATTAAAGACCAAATCAGTTTCATCAACGAAGACTGCATTATTGAAGTTTCGTCTCTCGTCAGCATTTATATCTTTATCCTTTAAACCATAGTTATCCACAATGATATCCTCTTCATTCTTCCATTTGAAAAGTTTTGTATAGCTTGTCTCTTCCCCTTTCAACCTCGATACAACGGTTTTACCTAAGACTGGCAAAAATTTAAATCCATGGGCTGATCCACCAGTTGCAACAATAAGGTTTTCATACCCTGGTACAAAATCAATAATGAAATCACTGTTGATTGAATCAGTATACCATATAAGCTTAGATTGAACTTTTACACCAGGTAAGGTAACAACATCTGGACACAATGTCATTAAAATATCTTTGGCCTCTTGTATAACACTTTTTGGAAGCTTTTCATCACCTAATGTTTTTGGAACAGAAATATAATCATCTCCAACTTTGACAGGGTTTAAATACTTAGTTTGTCTGGTGTTTACTTTCAAAATACCTTCCTTTTTAGTGTTTGGGAAAAATGCAAATCCACCTTCACCTGCAAACTTTCCTTCATTTCTATCAAATTCACTGGTAGTGGTCTTCCATTGGATGTGAGGATATTCAGAATATTTGTCAATAAGATCTTGTCTTGTTTTTGGAATTTCAAGATATACAATATTTGCAAGAGATGCTTGAGTTCTATGTTGTAGTTGAAGAACTAATGAGGTTGACCAAGGGCCTGCACTTACAACAACAAGGTCAGCCTTATGCTCTTTTCCATCTTTGGTCCTGATACCTTTCACTGTGGTAGCAGATTTAGGACAATAAATTGGTGACACAAAAGTTCCCTCATCGCCATAATGGAAAATAACACCTTCATTTTCAAGGAGAATCTTAACATAAAAGCATGCTTTATCAGCTTTCAACATTCTGCCAATAGAATCTAGAGTACCAGAAACCGTGGTAACTTTTCCTCTTGCTTTTAGATCTCTGATAACTTCCAACTTTCTGTCTAAACCGGTTAATTTTGCTCTCAACAAGTCTCTTTCAGATGTCAAATTATATTGAGTGTCTCTCAAGCCGAGCTCGGTGAAACCCTCTAAGTTCTTGAGTTCAACAGGAACTGTATCCTTAGTGTCATTAATTCTAAGACCACATGATTGTCTAATGAGTTCTAAATCATCATCAATAAATCTGGCTTTGTCTTCATCACTTAAATTTTGAATTTCAGAATTCCAAGAGTTCCAAATATCCAATGCCTCAATAGCAAGTTTTGAATACAAACTTTTATCTTCATAGTAAACTCGAAAGAATTTGTTGATATCACCACTTGCTGAATCAGATTGTTTCAAAGGTGAGTATTTTTCGGTGTCATAGTTTGTACGGTCAAAAATTTCAATATTTTTATAACCAGCTTTAATGAGGTTGTATGCAGTTGATAAACCGAAAACACCAGAACCAACCACTATAATTTTTGAATCTTTTGAATATTCTGGAGAAGGCATGATAGTTACCAATAGAGTCAAAAGTTTCCACTCAACATTGATCCAGTCTTTTCAACGCTAATTGATCTGCTTTTTAAGTGAAAAATAACAGGTATCGGAAACTCCGAAATTCACAAACTAGTAAGCCACACGCGCGAAATCCTGATCTGGAATAGGAACTATCGTTCCGAACTGTGGCGTTTCTGCCCTGGAGTAAACCCCACCGTACCATACATAACGTTTATTTCGATTGTTGGTTGCAACTTACGATAGTCCCTCAACTGGGGTAATTTATTAAATAGCCAAGTGTCAGAGTTTGAATGATTGTGCGTGTTTCTTATTATCACTTTCTCTGAAGTATTAAACAGATATGACTATTGAATTTGAAAAGATTGAATTACCAGAAAAGCACGTGTTCAAAGGACAGGAGTTTCCTGTTGCATTTACAGTTGATGGTGCTCCAGATTTCGAAGACATTCTTCAATTTTTGAAGAAGAAGTCCGAGGAAGGTTTCTTCAATGAAGTTCTGAAAAAGAATGGAGCAGTTGTGTTGAGGAACCTTCGCACCACAGATCCTGAAAAGCTAAGCAAAATTGTTGAGACAATCGGAAATGGTTCAGGTCTCGAACCATTTGTTCAAAATGGCTCGACAGCACAGAGACATACAATTACCGAACATTTGAGTACTGCAAATGAAGGACCTTCAGATAGAGAGATCTTCCAACATAACGAATTCTCAAGATTTAAAAAGTACCCAACAACCTTGTTCTTCGTATGTACTCGCTTCAATGCAACTGGTGGTGAAACTCCGATTGTTCATGGTGGTGAATTTTTTGAAGAGGTGAAGAAAGAATCACCTGAAATCATCGATAATATGATCAACAGAGGAGTTTATCTAGAGCAAATTTGGCCATTAGTTTCTGAAAATGAAACTCATTGGAGTTACAAGTACTGTTTTGGTAGAAATATAGATCCAAATCAGTCATTTGAGGAGCAACAAAAAACGGCAATCAAACTAGCTCATGATTCGGTAAGTGATGATGTCGAATTTGCTGAAAATGGCGATTTTATAGTCAGGCAACATACCAAACCAATAAGACTATATAACAATGGTGAGACAGAGTTCCCTTGTTTTTTCAACAGTGTTGCTTGCTTTGGAGGTGATACTACAAAGAAACTTAGCGGACATGACAAAACCAAAAATATTTGCTACGATGATGGTACTGAGTTTGATCCAAAACACTTGGATACAATTTTGAAAGTCTCCCTACAGAAATCTTACCATCACACATGGCAGGCTGGTGATATAGCAATAGTCAATAATTACTTAGCTAGTCATGGAAGAAAACCATGGAATGGCCAGCGTCAAATCCTAGTCAGTATGTGGGATACCCCTAATAAGGCAGAGTTTCCTCACTATTAATGAATACCTATTTTATGTACTCTATATTTTCTTTTACGATTATAACTGAATTTCATGCTATTCACTTGTCTAACATTGCAAACTTGAGATCTGAACTCGACCGATTTATCCGAAATTAGGTCCGTGAAATCGATTCTCGACCGTTTCCGTTTCCGTTTCCGTTTCCGTTTCCGTTTCCGTTTCCGTTTCCGTTTCCGTTAGATCCATGGAGAAGACCCTGATCGAAAACCGTTATCGCGTCATAATTTTTAACTGTGGCGCAAATTGATAAAACGAAGCCTTGAATTATTATATATTGGGAAATCTTCAGAATTTGTTGAGTCATATATTGAACCCTTTATCATATAATTACAGAATACATGCAGATTCTTTCTGTATCTTCAATTTTCTCTTGAATATCATTATTTAGCAGACTGAGATTGACTAGATCGAAAATGTCGGTGAAAAGAATTGCAATTGTTGGTGCTGGACCGAGTGGACTTGTTTCTTTGAATGAATTTCTTCATACTAACTCCGATGGAACGTCCACTATTACAACGTTGAAAAGTGATAATATATTGCTGCCAAAAAGTCCAGCTTTTGAAGAAGTAGTTGTTTTTGAACAAAATGATGATGTCGGTGGTGTTTGGCTGTACAATAGGAATTATGATCCTAAATTCCCTAATACGGATAATTATTCTGATCCTTTCAGTGTGCGTCCAAATTTAAATACTCCTTCCGATGAAGAGCTTGAAGGGTATTCCAAGTCTAATCCGTTAGTCAAGCCAATTCTTGAAGATAAGGTTATTGAGAATTTATGGAACAAAAGTGCAGTCTACGATGATTTATTCACCAATGTTCCTAACAGACTGATGAGATTTACATCTGGTTTTGATATCGAAGTTGATGGAACTGACAAGGAATCTAACATTTATTACCCTTTTGTCTCTCATGACAAAGTTTTAGAATATTTGAAAAAATATGCTGATAAGTTCGAGTTAAGAAAATACATACGCTTTAATACTGTTGTAGAGAAAGTTTTTAAAAAGGGTGAGAAGTGGATTGTTGTTGTTGTTCAGTTTGATCCAATCAACAGAACAGAAAGATGGTATAAAGAAGAATTTGATGCAGTTGTTTGTTCTGTTGGTAGATTCAACGTTCCTTTTGTTCCACAAATTGAAGGTTTGACTGAATTTAATAAAACACATCCGGGTGTATTATCTCACACTAAATCATTTAGAAATACAGATGATTTTAAGGACAAAAAGGTTTTACTTGTTGGTAGTAGTATCAGTGCAATTGACTTACTTCAGTACTTTATTCCAGACTGTAAAGAGGTGTGGTTATCTACCAATTCATCGACTACCAAATATGTCGATGATGATGCTAATGATTGGATGAGCCAAGTATTGAGAGATGAATCGTTGCCAATACATAGATGTCCAAGAATCAAAAGATTTTTGGAAAACGGAGTTGAGTTCCAAGATGGTACAATTGCTACAGATTTTGACAGAATTCTATTTGCAACCGGATATCATTTATCATATCCATTTTTGCATATTGAAGAAAACAAAGATAAAGAATATATTAAAATTGGATCTGGTGATGACTATCAACCTAATTATGCCAGAACTAAGGCAGAAAATGTTTACTTGTACATTTTCACTATTGGCGAGCCAACTCTTGCTCATATTGGATTATGTCATAATCCATTGTTTTTCTTAGTAGCTGAAGCTGATGTGATAGCCATGGCTGGTGTTTGGTCAGGGGCTAAAGAATTACCACCTATTGAAAAGCAAAAGGAATGGTGTGCAAATAGATTAAAGGGTAAAACATCAAAATTTCAAATGTATGATGAAAATACTATTATTCCATACATTGAAGATTGCTATAAATATAGTCCAAATAATCGTTTCGATATGACAAAAATCTTTATAAAAGATGAAGTTAAAGAATCAAAAGAAGTTTTGAAAACCCTTTTTTACAAATATGCATCTGGTGAATTGAAAAATTAGATCAGACAAGTAAATTATTTAATAGGTATATAAACACTATTTATAGAATTAATTATGTGAGTAAAATATTAAGACTTTTCGTATACTGTTGGATCCCAACTAGTTGTTAGATATTCGTCCTTTGCATCAAGTGCGGCGACATCATCTGAAGAAAGCTCAAAATCAGCAGATTCCAAGTTTGGCAATAATCTTGAAATAGTAGTTGTTTTTGGTAATGGAAGAAAACCCTTTGCTAAAGACCAGTTGATTAAGATTTGACCTGGTTCTTTACCATATTTTTCAGCAAGCTTTACAACCAACTCATCATCCAATTTCTTACCCTTGACAAGTGGAGAATATGCCTCAATCAAAATATCATTTTTTACACAGAAATCAACTAAGTCTTCTCTTGTTAACCAAGGGTGAACTTCAACTTGATTGATAACAGGTTTGTATTTCAAGTCTGGATAATCCAAAACTTCTTTAACATGATGAGCACCGTAATTGGAAAGACCAATATTCTTAACAGTACCAGCATCAACGGCTTCTTGAAGAGCAACCCAAGAACCATGTCTTTTTTCATAGTTTGATTGAGGTGAGTGCATGAGAATCAAGTCAATATATCCAATACTTTTGGTTCTAATGAGAGAGGTCTCAATTGCCTTCTTAGTTAATTCGTAACCATGGCTATCATCAAAGATCTTTGTTGTAAAGAAAACATCCTCTCTCTTGTTGTTTTCAGGGTCTTCGTTGATCCATCTGGCAATACCATTAGCAGCTTCTTCCTCGTTATGATAAGCTTGTGCTGAATCGACATGTCTGTAGCCAGTTTTCAATGCATTATAAACAACATCCTCTGTAACATTTCTTGGAGCTAAGTAGACACCAAGGCCAATTTTTGGAATTTTGTTGCCGTTATTAAGAGTGTAGGTTGCAACTTTGTTCTTGGACATTGTAGTAAGTAAGTCAGTGTCTACCTAAAAGAAGGGTTGAAGAGATAGACGTGTAAAGATTTACCATATCTCTAACAATCACCATATATTGTTGCCGGTCTTGCAAGATTCGTTCATATAAGGATCTCAGCCAACCCCAGAGAGCTGTTTTCCAATTCCGGCCTGTGGAGTCCGCTGCAAACGGTTTCCACAGTTGGAACTAGTGAAATTCTAGTACTATCTGCCAAGCTTGAGAGCGCCACACTATTTTGTTCCCGCCGCGCGTAGTCCCGTGCACACCCCGAGCGTGCCAGTCGAGTTCTTCTTGGGGTCTACGTTTCAAGATACTCTCAAATACTGTAAGAGATGTCCTTCATGGGCCCGATTGGCAACTTCCTGTCCATTTAGGAACCGCCAATCAAAAGTCCCATAAGCTCACTGTTTTTAGATCATGTCACAATATCACGGTATAGCTAGTTTTAAGATTCACAAACTTCAAAGAAGCAAAACAAAGTCGTGTGTATCTTGTAGGGACAAGAAAAAAAAATGTACACGTGAATTTCCAGCTTGCAGTGTATGTATTGAAAAGGGAACTGAATGTCATTATGAATCGAAAAATGCCCAACTAGAATCTTTTCAATATGGATCAAATATTGATAGAATTGGCACCACTTCCAATCGTTTTAAAACAGATTTAAAGAAAAAGAAAAGAACTCTTCTTTTCGATGAAATCCAAACAGCAACTAAATCTTTCAGCAAATTGAACGAGAATGCAATAAAGTTTGACCAACAACCCGATCAAAATCAAGCATCAAACTCAATTTCAAAATTACACCCTAAAAATCGTGTTGGCCCTGTTTTCACTCCCTTATTCAACTCATCACTTAGTTTGCCAAATTCAGAAACTTTGGTTGATTTCAAGTTATTAAATTCTTTTGTTCCCTCAAAAAAGGAAGCTGATATACTTATATCAAGATACAGATCTTCAGTTCATCCTCTCATACCAGTAATCGATTGGCAAACACTATATCCAATGTATGCAAATTTTTGGAATAATGGCTCTCACGATAATTTGGAGTTTTATGTACTATTCTTATGCATCCTTTATGCCGCTTCAGTATCTTTATTCGAAGAGAATAGTGTATTGCATTCAAAAGAAACTTTTGACAAGACTGAACTTGTGAAAAAGATGAAATATTATATTGGAGCAACGGAATGTGCTATTGCAATGTTAGGATATCCCAAAAAAGTTACGATTACTGGTCTACAAGCTTCAATTATTATGTATTCAGTGACTCGTAATGATTGTCGAACTGACGATTTCTTATCAATATCTTCTTTAGTAAGATGTGCTCAATTGATTGAACTTAATAGAGATCCCAAAGAATATCACAACATAGAAAATATTAAAGAAATTCAACTAAGACGGATATTATGGTGGCAAATTGTTTATTTAGATTGCGCTTCAGCTTTATCCAGCAGGTTATCCCCCATTATAAGTGAATCTGAATTTGATACACAATTACCTGATGAATACAAACGTCATTATAAAAATGATTTTATTTTAGACCAACCTATAGCTTTTGCCAATGGTCGCTTCAAATGGAGTATGTGTACCAATAAGATATTAAAGGCTTATTATGGAATAAAACCTAAAAGTGCACAAATGGTAGGAAAGATTATAAGAGACATTGAGAATTTATCTTTCTATTGCTCGTCGGTCATCCAACGAATGGTGGATCCAATAAATGTTACCCCAGGTGAAGAGACATTTATTCAATTTGGAACATTGAATATTTCTTCTCTTGCCGATAGATGTCTGGTCTTGGTAGATAACTTGTTCGAAAATGAACTAAAAGAGGGGAAGAAAGCTGAAAAGAAGGTAGTGTATTCCCAGAAAAAATGTATTTCAACTTCATCCATTTCAGATGTTGGAGATGAAGAACTGGATGAAAATACGTATTTTAAACATGTTCAATTGTTAACAGGGTGTATTAATTATGGAGAAATGCCAAAATTTGCAATCTTTACTTGGGACATACGTAAATTTCAGCCTATACAAACATTATTAGTCATGCTTCGTAGAATTGTTCAACGTTACAATCTATTGAAGAGACAACAACTTAGTTTTGAAGAAATAAAAACTCAAGTTAGAAGTGACCCATCTGTGAAACTCGTAGAGAAGGCATTGGAAAAATTAAATTATCTTTCAGAGCATACAACTCCATTATGTGAACAACGTTGGAAAATTGTTAAAGATGTCAAAGCTCTTATTTGGAATGGTCTTATTTGTGAGGCAGATTCTCTTGAAAGCTCAGGCATGGTGAACGGAGCTAATATCAAAATGAGTGATTTGCAATCTGCTATTCAATATAACGAGATCTACTCGCCTACACATAGTGAAAATGATAATCAACAATTTTTGTCTAAAAATAACAACGAAGGTGTGATGTTTTTAGAGAATATGGAATTGCAATCAGAGGAAGCTAATGATGGTTTTGAGGTTGAATCTTGGGATGAGGTTTTTAGTAAGATGGAAGATGTTATTGATGAAAATCTACACTTTAAGGTTTGGGACGATGTATCTGGTCATTATTTAGAGTAATTCTTTTTTAAGCATTTTGTATAATAATAGTAGCAATTTGTTATTTAGTGTAATTTATTGAAAACTCTGTACGAAATCAAAAACATAAATCAAGATTAAAGGAAAAAATTATAAAACAACTATGTACACACCTATAGAGGATAGATAAATCTGACATTTTCTAAATCAGTCAAATCAAGCATGGAAACATCAACTTTTTCTCTTACAACCTGACCTTCTTCATCTTTAATATCAACATAACCATAATCAAGACGTTCATCAAGTGGATCTTCTTCCATAAGTTTTAATCTTTGATCATTTCTTCTCTTAAGGATAAAACGAATAACCAAGAGAGTTATTGGAGCAAGACCCCAAGAAAATACAATTTGAATAACCCATGGAACAGTGTATCTTGGTGCCATGTAAGGTCTCCACATTTGAGGTGAGATAACATTACCAATACTGTAAGCAATCATAAACATAGCTGTTCTAGTCAATCTTTTGGTGTAACCAGCAGCAGTAGATTGGCACAATGCAAATGAAATAATGTAAGCAGTACCGTTGGTACGAGTCATGAAAATACCTGCAAGCATAGGTTTATTATCATAATCAATAGAAATAGCAATAATAGCACCAACACATGCTGGGATCAAATAACAAACAGCAACAATACAAGATTGTTTTCTGAAAAGATAAAGCGTGGTAGCACCAACCAAAGCACAACATGTTGAAAAACCATTTTGAACAACCATCAATAAGGTAGTTGTAAGATTGCTAAAACCAAGAGAACTGTAAATAATGGAAGCTTGATAAGTCGTTGAATTCTCAAGCATATTCATCAAACAGAATAAAAAGAATAACCAACTAATTGGATCCTTTATACATTCAACAAACTGGTATGCCTTGAAAGTCTTTTGTTCAATCGATGATTTAGATGCCTTTTTGACTCTTTTGATGATATGAAGTCTCTCTTCTGGTGTGAAGATCACAGATTGTGCTGGGTTATCAGGATAAAAGAAAAAACATACAATAGAAACCAAAGTTGACAAAATACCAATCATCAGCCAATACCATTTCCAAGGTCTCCATTTAGTTGTGAATTGTAAACCATAAGCTATAAAACCAGTTGGAACGTCAATACCCAAACATGAAATCCAAAACACAGGATTTATAAAAGCTTGTTCTTCTGGTGTGAAAAACATACTTAATGTGTGTTCAATGCACGGTGTAACACCAGACTCAACCATACCAAGAATCAATCTTAAAACCGACATACCAGCATAACTTTTAGAAGCTAACGTACAAAATGAAATCAATGCCCACGATGCTGTTATCACCGTGACATATTTAGAGACAGGATATTTTTGAAAAGCCAAATGTGATGGAACTTGACCCACAAAATAGCCAACATAGAAAAAGGTTTGAATATTGTTATATTTCGCCTTATCAATGTTCATATCAGGAAAAACACCTAATAGAGATGAGTATCCAACTGCATTTTTATCGATGAAAAGCGTTGCATTAACCATAAACACAAGAGGCACAATAGTAAATAATAGCTTCCTGAAAAGTTTTTTCTCCTGTTCCGGTGTAAAGTCTGGAACTTTACCATCTAGTTTCTGAACCAATTTTAATGTTTCATCAGCAAGTTTCTCTTCCACTTCTTTGTGTTTATTATTCTGATATAATTTTTCAAACCAGTTTTGCTTAGCATTAGATGCAGAATTAAAGGTTTCCTTTGGTGAAGAAAAATTAGATGAGGATGAAGATGAATGTACAACAGCCTCTGACACTGGAACCTCTTTTTGATCACTCATCGTGTTAGTGGTGCTTTGTCTTTTATTGAATAAGCAAACATTAGAAAAGCCATTGAAATAGACATTGGAATTGGTTATTCTTAAATACCAATCTGATCAAAAGAAGCAGTTTAGATAGGTCTGTTTAAAATTCATACATTCCAAACACTATCCGCTGTAAAATTTGTGTGGCTCAAACGTAACTAATCTTCCACAGAAAGACAATAGACCCAATATTTCCTGATCCGGTAATGCGCGATTGCCAGGAAACGTTCGGACTTGCGTGACAAGTGTGGTTGAACCTATTTCAATCGAGCCCCGAGATTTTAGACTGAAAAATTCGCGGGTAACGAACAAGCTAGCGCTGACCGTTATTTCGTGCTAGACCGCAATCGCCGTTTCCAAGAAATTCTAGCCGCAGGAAAGCTGGAAAGCTGTGACACCAGGTCCCGGAAAAGTGCCACAATAATCAAGGGTCTGCTTCGGAGTGGCGTTTCAACTCCTTCTGAGTCACTTCTGTCTATGAGATCGTCTGGAACCTGCTTAACTTTGATTCAGGGGCTAAAGTTTATTCCAATTTACTTCTAATTTCGGTGTTTTCTCTTTGTGTGAACCTATAGGGCACGGCACTTCCTTGTAATTACACAGCGCAAAGTAAACCTATTTTTTGGGTACCTGAGGTTGAAATTTCTTTCTTGCTCCACACTTTTGATTTTAGTTTCATATCACTGTACACAATGAATTATGGAAGTTGATGAACCTGGTCTGTCACTATTTTCAAGTGATAGTGAGAATTAGACTGAAGTCATTTTCCCTCATCAATATACAAAATATATTCACCGGAAATATAAGTATGATATAACTATTACAGTGATATCTACGAAACCAAGATCCTTTCACAATTAACTAACTGACAAGAATATTGGAAGCAATGTCTCACTTCTTCTGGTGTATCAGCTTTACCCACTGACTAATATACATCCTGATATGCTACTAATGTCCAACTTTACAACTATTCTAAGGTAATTCTAGTTTAGGCTTTTTTTTCTAGAGCCAGCTTTACCTACTAATAGAAGGAACTAGCTGGGTAAATTCTACTTTTAAGACATTTGTAAATTGTAGCTGGTCAAACTAAGGTCTACAAAAACGAAGTAATTTTACCCTCTTTTTAACTTGACGTTGGCTATGCCATCATAATCATTGGTACCTTATGACAGCCTGTATCATTCAAATGCACGTCTAATGGTTGGTTCTGGAAAGGATTGGTTTGACAAATAAATCAACGTTATTGTACTCCGTAGTCAGCACGAGTAATATTGGATGCCCAAGGCTTTATTACGATAGTTGCAGGGAATACACTTCTTTGTATTTATTGAATTACTCACACAAGCAATGGTGTTAAGCAGATTTTCAAATGAACCTGTTCTGAGAGGGTTAAAGTTAGATAATAATTGTCTGGTATGAGTCAAAGATTTGTAGTTGTGCAAACGTCACCACTTTGAATGATTTGTCAGCTTTGCAGGATGTCAATGATTTGCGTCATTTTCATGAAGGTTCTACACCAATGACGTATTTTGCAGTCATGAATGAACGATTCCCAACAACCTGGCATAATGGGTAGCAATCGTGTTTTTTTGAAGATCTTGGTCTATTATTTTCATCAGTCACTTTTCACCATGGAAACACCAACTAATCACACAAATCTGCAAAGTCCGGCATCCAAGACGTGATACAGTTGCCTATAATTAAAGGTTGTTTGATCAATGTGCAAGAGTATAGCTTCCAAATGTGGCCAACCACGCAACAACTACCAGGTATCAATTCGGCCGTTAAATTTATATTCTACCACTAGTGTTTCTGACAAAACTATTCCTATAGAATTATAATAGAATGTAAGAAGTAACACCCAAATTCCTGGGTAACAAGAAGAGGTTTTCTATTGAGTTGATAGAATGTTGAGATAAAACGCGTAACTTATCTGGGTAATGTAGAATTGGAGAGGATGTATCCCTTGATAATCCCCTTATTTGAAAAGTT
>SELW01000098.1:0-18066 GCA_004931855.1 Pichia inconspicua
TTCGCGAAACTTCAAATTTTCAAGTTCATTTCGCGAAGCCCCTTTTTTCAAGTAGATTTCGTGTACTTGAAAATGTTTGTAAGTGGGTTAAAATGTTTGTAAGTGAGTTAAAATGTTTGCAAGTGAAAAAAAAATGTTCGCGACTGAAAAAAAAAATGTTTGTAACTCAATTAGCGTGTATGTAAGTGGATTTCGCGATGTTTGTAACTTACGTAAAATGTTTGGTGCACACTTCTCATTAATTTGACTGTAATTGAAGTTTTAGAAGTGCGCACCATAAAGATAAAATTTCCAATTCATCGTGTGATTTGATGTGAGATTTCAAGAGGTTTTGTGTGGACGTAGAAGATTTACCACTAGTAAGGCCATCAATAATTTGTTGATGCTACTTATCATCTTGAAGATTCATTAAAATAAATTTGATTCTATCCTAATTTACCCCATGCATCCTTATTGTAAAGAACAGTCATTTATTTGCTTTAAGTCTTTCGATAAAAACATCATTATAGGCTGTAAGATAGGCACCATCAAGTGGAGGATTCTTTCGGTAGAAAAAATGGCGAATAGATTTGAAGTAAACTTTAAAAAAGTTGATGTGATCTTTGATTGCTTTATTTGTAACTTGCATAGTCATTAAATCTGTTATCTCTCTAATCTTATGTACACTGACGGCTGGTTCCAAGATGGGAAAATCTCTAATGATGATCATTAATATTTTGGAGAAATAAGCATGGCGCATAAACAAGTCATTGACAAAGCTACCCACTGATTTTTCAGCTATTTTGTACAATGGTTCTAGCACAACTTTGTTATTACACTTGTCAATCTTGGAAAATTCAGGATCGACGCCTAATAAATCTTGAACCATAAATTCATGAATTTTCATCAAAATGGGATTAGGAAGATTGTAGAGATTGATGTCATCAACGATTTTATTGACTAAATTTAAATTACCAAAATCTTTGTTGAGCCCTTCGAAGTTTTTATCACCCGGTTTAGATTCATTGCATTTCAGTTTATCTTCATGCTTCTTTTAGTTAAAGGAACCAAATAGAGAATCATATGAAACGGACTTATCTGAGATTGCCTTGTACTTGTTCAATAGGTCATCATCATGTACTTGAAGCAATCATTGAGAGTTGCTCATTATAAGGCTTACCCCTAATTAGCAGTGGAGTGTTTCAGACAGGACTTTGGTTGGAGCTGGTCAATGAAGTGTTCTTTAACTAGGCTCTACTACACAGTAAATAAGTATAATTGCCAGACAAAAAAGAAGTGATCAGAAAACATTCTTGTTTTTTATAGGACAGACAATTTTTCAGTGTTAGTTTTCAAGCAAAACAAGTTATGTGACAGATTACATTATTTCGAAACAGCTGCAATCTTATTTACATTTATGACAAAATAGGTAATAAAACTTGAGTTTGTGACTAATCATGTCAGCTACGTTTACGCACCGAAATAACATCCTTGACCAACATTGTAGTATTTAAAAGTAGCAAGATTCTTTAATCATAGCCAGTTTATGACTTGAACACCTCAACTAAGTTAAAGAAAAATTATTGAGAGTAAATGGCGTTTGGAAATATAAGACCAGAACCTGAGTTAATGCAGATAGACAAAACCAGATGTGCTGCTGATGATGACGTTGAATACAATGACGATTTTGATCTTAAGAAAATAACAACCCTAATCGATATAATGAATTTGCGTGAAGCAGAAGAACAGCAAAAAACACTATGTAAGAAAAAAGAAAAATCATCTGACATCAGAAAAAGACCTACATCTAGCAAGTCTTTGGAATGTATATGTGAAAAAGACGTCATTGTGTTTTTTGAGTTCTTTGCAAAACAATATCATAGGTTCAAGCGGTCCGGATTGACAAAAGAGAAACAGGCGTCTGAATTATCTAAGGCTGAATTTGGTGTTTCATTTGTTCAAGGTCCTCCTAATGCTGATGAGAAGCAATTTTTCCAAAATCAGGCTTACACTATGCTTTGTGAAACGTATCCAAAGTTGACCAACGATAAAAATTGTTGGTTAAATTGTTTGTTCCAATTCAAAATTTTCTTTGATAAGATTGTTCCAAGGTATCTTAGTCAAAGACAGAATGAGATAACTACCAAGCTTCACAATTTTAAAAACGTAATCTACTTTGATACTCTTACTTTATCGCATGAAAAACAGGCATTCTACTTGATGGAAAAGAATGTCAGAATACTTGGTCGTGATTTCAGGGAAGTTGTATGTTGCGCAACTAAGGAAACCCCAGCAGCTAAGTATCTTTTATCATCTGTATCAAGATATGAAGCACTAAAGTCCCATATTTTGTCTTATCTATCATCAGAAAAAAATGCAAAGCTTGAAAATTCATTACATGGTTGCCATCAATATATTTGGTTCTTACTTCTACAAATATGCCTGACTCAGTCATTTACCGTTGCTACATCAAATGCTGATATCACAAAAGATGTACTGCTTAAATTGTCTAATGCAATTGAAATATTTGCCGGGGAGCGAGTCCATTTGAAGTTGATCAAACAGAATAGCTCTTCATATCTCAGTCCTTTTCATTACATCTTTAGCCTGTTCGAATATCAACTCAAAATTTACAGAAGTCGACTTTTCAAGAGCAGTGCCACAGATGTCTGATCTACTTGAAAAAATTGATGTAATTTCATCCTCTCCGGAAACAAATATTGATTGATATTGGTAGGTTATATCAAGATGTTTACGGACCTGAACTCTACTTCAACAGAAAGAAATAAAATAGTGGTTGAAGAAGGCTACTTTTCTTAACTAAAAAGAACATCGATTGGGAATTCATAAAGGTCGTTCGTAACCGGCATCAACTCGTTGGAATTTGATGCTACTCGTTTGAAAATATTTTAATTCCTTTATAAAGTAAAGCAGTCTTTCGAACTTACAATATTGCATTTGAAAATTTGATAATCTCATTAAGGAATCATGGTAATATCATGTGACAAATTGAGTTATGTTAAACTCAATTGAAATAATGATAATATCGATTGCAAATTTATAATAATATCGATTGCAGTTATAATAATATCATTTAAACATATGGTAAAATTTTGAAATTATGGTAATATCAGTTGAAACTATCATGATTTGATTTGAAATCATGTGCTTTTATTAATCTAGAGATTCATTTCTATCTGAATTACAATGGGGTATATAGTAGAATAGTGTTTGATTGGATGGACACACTATATGAAATCCGTTTTCATCAAACCACCCGATATACTCACCATTTCCCAAAGGAGATCTGAGGAATAATTGATCTTTTGAGTATTTCACCCTTTTGTATCTGCTTCTTTCAATATAACGTTTAAAGTTTGCTCCTTCCATAACCTTGTCCAAGATAACATTTTCCGAAACGTTATCTTCAGTTGTTTCGATCGAATCATTTTCAAAGCTGAAAGAAGTTCCGTAAAATTCCTCTACTAATTCATCCATTGTTTCATCTTCAAAACTACAATTGTGACCTTCATCAATTATTGCGGACTTAGAAATGTTATTGTAACCTTCTTCCAAACTATTCTCAGTGACGTCGCTTCCAGAGACACTTTCTGAGTCACACCAACAACGTGTAATTTCTCCATTATTGATATCAAAAAGATTTAAGAACACATCCGGTAAATCCCTTTTGTACTAGTACTTCTGTTAAAATTTGATACCAAGTACGTGGCGATTGTTTTAGACGCTTTTGTTAGTTTCCAAATAAAATTCTTTCACTCAACAACACCAGGAGGAGGTTGAAGATATACAGGAACATCCAGGTCCCCATTTAAAAATGCATTTTTGGCATCTAGTTGTCGAATATTCCATTTCTTTATACCAGCTATAGTTAAAACCACTCTTAGTGAATCATATTTCATCACAGGAGAATAAATATCTAAATAATTAACACCTATTTCCTGTGTAAATCCTTTAGCAACCAATCTCACTTTGAAACGATCATAATCTCTCATTGTTTGAAGATCTTTTTCTTGTTTAACACTAAAAACTAATCGACTCTTGACAATCAAGGCTTTAGGTGGAACTTTAGTTCTTCTGATTTTTCTATAGACCTTGTTTGCTTGAATAGATTTCATTTCCTCATTAAGTGCCTATAACCATTCTTTAGATTGTGGAGTTTTCATTGCTTCCATCATGTTTTCGGGGATTGGATATTTAGCTTTGTTAACCAATAAATAAACATCGTTTTCATCTGTTTCGACAGGAACGTCTTGAATATTTCCATTTAAACCAATTCGTTTCACAGAATCAGCAGTTTTTTCTAGTAGTTGAGGATAGATGGATGTTCTTTTTTCATTTGAAGTTTAAGATTCATCATATACATTCGTAGCGACTTTGCTTATTGCTTTACTTACTTCATGAACACTACCATCTGGATTAACAGCTCTTGCATGTAACGAAGGACCCTCTTGAATAAGTTTCTTTTGTTTTGAAACTAAAGTTAGATATTCATCATCATCATTTGCATGTGTAATTCTTTTCATTGAAGGGTTTAAAGCATATTTATGTGCAAGCTCCATTGCTCGTTTATAATCTTCCATTGGAGTTGAGGTGCTTGGAAAGTCTACCTCAAAATTTGGTGTTTCTGGAACAGTAAGTTCTTTATGTTCTGTATCCATGTCAGAAGAAGATGTGTGGTATTCAAGCAATGCAGGTGGTTCCTGTCCTTTAAGTAAAGGTTGGTTGTTTTGTTGAGATTGTTGTTGTTTATTATCCATTGAATTTAATTTAGTTTTGTTATGTGAAGACTGTGTGAGATTTAACAGACCACTTTCAGGTGGTATATCTGAAGGACGTTCTGAAAGTTTTTCAAACATTTGTTTACATAAGTCTAAAGCGTTTTCTGTTTGTCTCTGTTGATTATGCATCACTTTAAGACTGGATTCTTGTAAAGTTAGAGATTGATCATGATATTTTTCTAACAAAATCATTGTAAGATTGTCTTCTAAAGGTATTCCTTTGGATTCATTGTGTTGAACTGCTTGTTGTGAGAGTTGCTGTGATTGAGTGTGTGTCTTTATGACTTGAATTCTGATACAAGCAAGTCAAGCGTCTTCAATACTTTCAGTATACTCTCAAAAATCTAATAACACTGACGAAGAAACCATAAGAAGCTGAGTGATGGTCTGCTCAACAACATCAACAGCATCAACACCACCACCACCAACAAAACAACAAGAATAATAATAATAGCACCTAGTTCTTCAAGTCGCTTTTCTATCTCTATTCATGAAGAGTCCAATGTTTATAAGCATCAAAATCCAATATTGTCAGATACACGTACAAATCTAATGTAAATAAAACAAGTTCTCTGTTCAGGCTGCTCAACCTCATGGTTCAGGTAGAAAGATAAATTTATCTTCAAAGTTATTAGATGATTGGCTGTATTGGTTTACACCATCGATAAGTGTAGAAATTGGTTTCGTCAAAAAGCTGCATGAATACATAACAATTATCTAACAGTAACTCTGCTAAATATATTAGTGTCAAAAAGTACTATACTCACCCAATTGAATCATATAGTGGTGTTATGAAAGTCTAAATTTTCAAGAAGTCATTGTTTTCAAATCTTAGTTGTAAAATAACAGCAAGTCAGCTATACTGTCAAACCATGGAAGCAGATGCAATCCTTTCAAAGGCATCGTATTACCAATATGACCATGACTGTTTTTATACCATAATGAAATATCAATAAAACCGTTAGTAAAAAGTAATTATCAATACCCCACCTGAAAGCATTTAAAACCAATCAAAGAATTTTAAGTCTTAGGCTATAATGGAGCAGCAACGTTTATCGGGTAATGCTGAAGTTCTTGTAAACTGCCGAGATATTAGTTGTCAACAGCATATTTCACATGTTGAAGATCAATCATTAATATGAAAGACTTTCATCCACAGCTGCCATGACAGCAGAATAGGATATCTTAGACTTTTTTGAATTGCCTTGTAGTGGCCCAGTTGAATAAGAAGGTACAGAATAGAGTATTGGCCCAACAAAAGTGTCATCCAGTTCTAGCAGCACCATAATTGCCACGTGGTGAATAGTTCATTACGTAAAAGGAGAATTTTCAGCATGTATTTTGAGTTTATTGGCTCTGCTTACAATAATATCTCAAGTCGTAAGATATAAGATCTTTTAAATCTTTGTAAAGGTTTCTTGAGACATGAGATGTTATACTTTTGATNCCAGTTATAGCAGCACCATAATTGCCACGTGGTGAGTAGTTCATTACGTAAAAAGAGGAATTTTCAGCATGCATTTTGTGTTTATTGGCTCGGCTTACAACAATATCTCAGGTCGTAAGATATTAGATCTTTTAAATCTTTGTAAAAGTTTCTTGAGACATGAGTTGTTATACTCTTGAGTGTATATAAGCGAAATTAAACTTCTGAATAACTATAGCTACTTTGAACTGAATTTGGGTTGATTTACAGAATTTTATGAAATTTTTAATTTTAGTTTAATTGAGCTCATAATAATTTTTATATTTACTTAACCTTATAACACTTTTCCTTTGTTAAGAGATTATGAGCTAAAAATAACTTGTGTTAACAGATAAGAGTAATACTATGTACAAAAGTACGTAATCCTTAGACAGTTTGCAGCGTTCAAACTCCACATAAAATAGGACAGTCTTATCCTCCATATTCAAACTACAACAGTACAGGATCGAAGTAATTAATTTGAATAATTGATACTTGCGTGTCACAGCTCTACCTAAGAGTCTTTAAAATATTTTTTTAAACAGATATAAGTCAACAGGTCCGTGCACATTGAACATTGCCATCTAGCAGTATGATTTGTTTCNAGTAATTAGTTTGAATAATTGGTACTTGCGTGTCACACCTCTACCTAACAGTCTTTAAAATATTTTATTAAACAGATATAAGTCAACAGGTCCGTGCACATTGAGCATTGCCATCTAGCAGTATAATTGTTTCTACAGTAGCTAATGTTTACTGGCCAAAAGCCATAACCTTTGGCTTTTCTTTCTACAGTTGACAGAACAGTCCAGTAACTGCCTCACTTATTTTAAAGTCTTACTTTGCACGAGTTTAATTCACATAAAGCTATAAAAGATGTCAGATAAAAGTCGAGCTTTAAGTATCACTAACAATAATTGAAAGAGATAATCAAAGGGTTAGATACATTAATTCACTGAGTTTGTAGTTGTTTAAAACAAATTCTTCATACTCGAGCACAGGGTACCATAGCCTCCTAATATTTTGTTTGGAATATTTGCCTTGAAACCTTGAATCCAGTGACTCTTCTCAAGTACTTTCATTCGTACCAAAAATAACTGTTCTGTATGTGAGAGCATATATGCCTACGAATAGCTAATAATCTCAAATAATATCATCCATCAAACAAAAGTGGAGTAATTTTTTTTATCAGTAACTGCCTCCTCACCAAATGACCAACTAAGCCAGTCAACGACTCAACTAAGATAAAACAGAGTTACCAAACTAATATCAACAGGTAAATTAGTGTAAGAGCACTTATCATGACCATAAATACATTGTGTAACAATTCCATGCGTATCATTAACCACGTTACCAACTGAATTTGCAATCAGCACCAAACCTTTCCATTAATCAAAAGATAAGTAATATAGTGGAATCAATGTAAGAATATACCACCGCTTGCCATTTGCCTCCTTACCATATCCATTCAAAAAGTTACAGATGAAAATGACCAATGGAGAATATATCAAATATCCTATGCAAAAACAGTACATTCATTTGTGATCGTATCTTGTATACTTTAATTCATTCACCCCGTACGAATTGAAGGTATATGTGCCCACAAATTCAGTGACTTCAATTAACAGCAAAGAATTGATGAAAAGTATATTTCATCAAGAAAAGAGAATAATGAAAGGAAATCAGGTTGAGAACACCATACCTTTATCAAAGCTGGTTTAGGCAACTTGTTCAATAAAACATCAATCTTATCAACTCCAAAACCATATCTGTACTTGTCCAAGAATAAGCGTCTGTTTCCTAACAAACAAACGTCCAAGTTGATGCTTCCATTGGCTGCTAATCACTTGTATCATCACGTTGTTCAAAGCAACGTTTTTTTGCTCAAAAAAGTGAGACATAAGAGTGTGTCTCTGGGTTCAGTTTTGATCACATAAAGTTGTGTTTTTATACCAACTAAATGATACGTTATTTCTGCACAAATCATCATTGCAACATTCTGGCTGTTTATACACTATCTTTTATCATAGTCTGGTAGTGTGTAGGTCTTTGTGTGAGCATGTGTATGCATGTAAAGAAAGAACTAAGAAAGGGGGAAACAGGTTGTCAAAAGTGGACGACGAAAAAGCAGCCACTTGTCGTCCACCTGTCGTCCACTTTTCAAAGGGGTCGCGCAGGATTTCCTAAACGGGAAGAATCTAAACAGCTTTCCGTTTTGGGAAACCAATCTTCACTGTTTACGATTTGTCGCGGGTGCTGCCGACGCCCAGCTCGAAGGAGACCCCCCTGAGCGTCAAAAATGGCCTTGAGTAGTACCAGTGCTTCGCGGAGCGCCATTTTTACATAGTATTTTCCCCTCAAAACACCCATCAGCTAAATTCGCACCGGTTTTTTACGAACTTTAATACTACTCAAGCGCGCACTGCGTGGAGTACTACCATTTTGCTGGGCACGGCTTTCGAGTAGTACCAAAATCCGATTTTTTTGCGCGCCGTTCTAGCAACACACGTCCTATGCAGTGGTATAAAATGTTATAGTCAACTCGTAGTCCTATTTGATTCTCCAGTGAGAAAAGGTAAAGTTATTCACTTCGAAAAGCAGGTGGTTTACCTGCTATTGTTTTGTAGTATTTCACGCAATACTACCCAAGCTGTGTTCAAACTGGAACTGATGGTAAATCGCTGTGCTTTCCGCCACGCGATGGTTCCTCTGGGCCAACTTATCGCGGCCTAAAGATGTTAAAATCACAGTAATGATCCTTCCGCAGGAAAACACCATTACTAGCGCTCCGGTTAGTAACGATGCTTGCAGATGTTAGGTCGTCAGTTTGTCCGAGTGGTTAAGGAGAAAGACTTGAAATCTTTTGGGCTTTGCCCGCACAGGTTCGAACCCTGTAGCTGACGGTTTTTTTTGTTTATTAATTGTCAGAAATAGATTTGCTAATTGGCTAATTCTTTTTCCGTGTTACTACCGATTTATGTGGTAAATGGAAGGAAAATTTTTCACCGTGTCGACCACTGTGTTTTTATATTTTTTCTGTTATAAGATACTTCATTTCTTAGTATCTTATTTCTTTTTGTATATACTTTTTACTTTTACATCGAAAACATCCCCTATAAAGGAGACACATAGATATTCTTATTGTTTTTAATATATCAACTAATAGGTAGTTACTAGTTGTATTCTTGGTTACGGATTCGTTACACGCTATTTTTATTGACAAATCAATATATTAAGTATGTTATATTAACTAATACAACATTGCTATTTATTAGGAGAAAAATCGGTCTACGTACAATCAGAGGTTAATTTAGTCAATACGCTTAAGACGACAACTAAGCGAAAAATCAACCGTACTCATTAAGAAATTCTGACATTAATTTAGGTTTTGACAATGAGCTGAGCAATAGTTGACGCAGGCAATATAATAATCGAGTCAGCTAATTTAGACAGTGGCGAATCATTCTCTCGATAAAAGTCACGCTTCTTGGATCTTAAGTGACTAAGCTTTTAAGGTTGCTCAGCGGTTTGTATAATGGGGTTGTTGTGGTGGCTTACAAAGTGAACACAATAAGGAAGGAAATGTACGTACTATCTTGAGTAAGCTTGGGTTGTCAAACTTTGGCTTGCACAGTTCCGAAAAAGTGGTAAAAGTTGCAATGTACGGGGTTATTAGCCACGCAATTTAATCCAAAAAATGAGTTACATGAAAAGTTTTTATAGAGAAAAAGTTTATCATAACGAAGAAGAGTTTCAACGTCCGATGCAGTGGTATAAAATTCTATTGTCAACTTGTAGTTTTATTTGATTCTCTAGTGAGAAATTTGAAACCTATTTGCTTCGAAAAATGGTTATTTAGCCGTTTTCTGTACTACTTCATGCAGTCAAACATTGATAATTTTCAAACTGAAACTGACGATAAATCGAATTTCAGTATCAGGGATAGTGCTCTGTTCAAGTTGTACTCGTTTGAGCTTATTTGCCATGAACACTAGTAAACGAATCATCTCATTCGCTTTAATAGAGTTTTTCGTAGATAATATCTTGCAAACATATTCGTTTGGGTGTATCGAGTCAATGGTGAGTCTGTTGAGAAAATTAATCACTCCTTCGCATTGGAAGAAGATGTGGTTGGGGCCTCCTTTAGCTTCGTTGTGACAGAAAACATAGGGTGGAATGAATGCTTTATTCAATAGACCTGTATGAAGCTCAAACACCTCATTGATAGTACGTGGTGCTGGTTATGCAGCTTGTATATCCTCCCTAGTAATTTGGACCATGTCTTTTCTGGAAGCGAAATATGCTTTTCCTAGTAGAAACTGGTATCCTTCAGAGCCAGATGATGACAGATCTTTTTTGATTGCTGTCTGAAGGACTCTGAATTGATAGGTGAGTCTGAGTTCCATGTTTCAACAAAATCCACTGTTTTGGACGGTGGTTTTTTTGATAACCTTGAATATTTTACATTTGAATTGTGGAGTATCCTCATCTTTGTCCTGTCTGCAGGCAAAGTCACTGCATTGTACCACGCCTCCATAAACGGAATAAAGTTTGCATTTTGAGCCACTGGATTTAGCGTCAGTCTGAAAACAGAATTCGAAGCGTTTTCTGTTGAGTCCGTTCTGTCGTTTATTTGCTCAGCGAGTGTTGAGAGATCGATTACCACTTCAAATCGTCAAAATACGGCTTTGAGATCGTCAAGGTGGTGTTTCATTGGACGTCTATCTCTCCGGCGTTTATCTGGGTTGAGTAGGTCCAAACAAGATATGGTAGTGATCCGGTTGTGGTTCATCGTACCTGGTATGCCGCTCCTGTGGATGTCAGCTACGGATGGTAGCCGGTTTCTGTCTCGAACAGTTGATTGAAGTTGGTTAGTGATATTTCTATTGCTGAAAAGATTCCAGACTATGGTGTTGGCTGAAGCTTGTGCTATCGTTCGCAACATCTGTGTAAGTAGATGTGCAGAGATGTATTGCACACTGGAATCATTTTCAAAGAACAGAGAGATATATTTCTCTCTATTTGAACTTGCTTTGTATATAAATAGACTGACTGTCTTTCCGCTTTTATTAGTTAGTTCTTTATTCTTTATATTTTTTGAATCAGACCAACAATCTTATTATAGTCGAATCAATGAGAGTCGAGCACCAAACATTTTGAGAAAGTTGCACGTACCGCCAAGTTGAGTTGCACGCATTTTTTTGAATGGATACACACATGATAGTAGTTTGAAAAACTGTTAAATTTTGACTGCAAACATTTTAAGTGGGGGTTGCAAACATTTTATTTCAGTTACAAATATTGACGACGTACATACTGCATACGCAGGAAAATGGAGTCCATTAGGTGTATCTCATAATGTGTACTATATATTACGGTGTACGATAGATGAACTTTAAATGCTCAACTTAAATAAATATACTTTAAAGTGGCTATTTCTAGAAGTAGAGTCCATTTTTTGTAAAATTCATGTACTTTCTTTAAGGGGTAAAAATAATCCATCACACATTAGAGAGTATATTATATACATCTGTTGTAATATGAGTATTCTATTATTAAAGTCCATTTTGTATACTATGATTGTTAATCTAAAAAGAACTATAAAAACTCTAANAAGACAGTCTATTTATAGACAAAGCTTGTTGGAACAGAGAAAGAAAATTTTTCATAGGAAAAACTTTTCTGCTTTGTGAAAATTTTTCATAGGAAAAACTTTTATGCTTTATGAAAACTTTTCATATGACTGTTATTCCCCTTTTGAATAAATTGGGCGGCTGAAAACTCCGCGCATAATAAATTTTATCAAGTTCTAGAACACATAAAAACTGTGCAAGCCACAGTTTCACAACAACATCACCGTGAGAAGCGAATTCAGAATTTCGACCTTGCCCCATAACTGCTTTTTTACTGCATTTTTTACTATGTAAGATCACAACTTGAAAAAGTGTAACCTTACATACAAAATTTGCCAGTTAAAAAGACATTATCAGCCGAGGTGCAAAATTTGTTTTCGCGCCCTGTAACGAGATCTGATTAGATTGGTTTCAAGGGAACCACGAGGAGACTTCGACCAATTGTACTGGTGTACTACGAACAGGTACTTGACCCTGTTACACGCCCCATATAATAAATTCCCATTTCACGGTGGTGTATACTTCATGATAACTAATACTATAATACAATACACTTTGATGTAATTTAAGTGCTGAGTAAGGTAATAGTGTACCTTCAGAGGATGATAATTTGTACTTATTTTGCTATCTACCGAGATTCTGTAAGTACGCAAGAAGTTAAACAAACATAATAACTCAACGACCACACCCCATGACATTATATTGACCATAGTACTAATAGTTGATAGATTTACAAGGTTTCAAATGCTCTTAAGCTTTCAGTGCAAACTTTTTTTTTGAATAGACTCTGGGTGTTGTGATTCGAGTATTTGATGTCTGTATTTAAAAATAATATATTAAGGTCGCTCTCTAGATCACCATTACAAAAGCCAATTTTCTTGTAAGGTCAAGTACGTAGAGAGTCACCGGCTGACCAGGGCTGAACATCCCATAACCACATCAGTAACAACTAGATGTCGTTAACGTTGTTATCAACTATCGTACATTTCCAATCTCAGTGAGACATCGTAACTGAACCAACTTGCCTAAACCGTGTTGATAACGGTGTTATACGTACCTTCTCTGTATGTACTCAATCTAAGTTAGGTACTGTTGAATAGTAAGTATAGAAACGTTCACTCTAAACAGAACAATATAGAGTTATATAAATAAGAAGAAACACAAGTTGATTTGAACATGAAAATTATCTCGTTGGACGTTCGTTGGACGTCCACTCGACGTTCGCTGCATCCACAACGGTGTAATACGCAATTTAGCGGAATGTTTTCCCTAAATAGCGACATTTGAATGTGTGTTTTTCTCACCAAATGATAAAATTTATGTAGAGAGACCCTATTTAACCCAAATACAGCTAATTTCACTGCTTTAAATAGCTGACTTTATATTTACTAGCAACTTTTGGGTCTAGTATAATATTTTGTAAGGCGATAAACCCAATGAAGTAAAACCAGAACCATGGGAAATGTGTAAATATCAGCGTACACCAACTGGTACAGAATCTGATGAGTGAAAACTAGGAAATTATATAAAACGCAATATTTCAAAATAACTAGACTTATATTTATCACTTAGTTTTATTGAAGATTGAAATAAATTTATGTATTATCATCATAATGTCAAGTGATATTATAATAGGTGAGCTATAATTTCAAATGATATTATCATAATTATAGATGAGATTACCATGATATAGAAAAGTTTTTACTAAATAGCACAGATTATATTAATACCAGATAATACTTTCATTACTTTAGATGATATTATTACAAAAACAGTGAGAGTATCATTTTTAATGATATTACCATAAATCAGTAAGATTAGGTGAATTGAACAGGCTTTTTATAATGCCCAATGAATTACTATAACTACATGCTGATGTGACCATGAAACCATAAATACTGCTGTGAAATTTTGACTTGCACAGTTTCTAAGTGCTTTAGAACTAGATACAAAAACAATAATGCGAGGAACTTTTACCTACGTAATTTAATCAAAAGAGGAAATGTGTCAGAAACTCACATGAAAAGTTTTTCACAAAGCAGAAAAATCATAAGAAAAAATTCCTCTCTCTGTTCAAACATGCTTTGTCATAAATAGACTGTCTTTCTTCTGTTATTGGTTCTTTTTCCTTTCTTGGAACTTTTATAGTTCTTTTTAGATTAACAATCATAGCATAAAAAATTGACTTGAATAATAGAATACTCATATTAAAAGGTGCCTCGTGAGACCTTCTGCTGAGGGCATTTCAGACACTTTTATCAATAGAAATGCTCAAAATGACCTTAGCCAAAGTTTTTCAAAACTCTTTTAATAATGAAGCTACATGAAATTCCTTTTGCTAAAGGTTTCATCCACCTTAAGTGATTACAGTGTCCCAGCGAGACCTTTTGCCGGAGCTGTTACTGCGACATTTACAATCTGTAGCACCGAAATGTCTTTAAAACAAGACAGTTGGTGTCAATACTGGCACCAAACATTGTTTGGAAAGAAAGTCTCATGTAATCCATCACTATTGTGATAATAACTTATCTTTAAGTATTACTTATTAATAATAACTTAAGCATTCGATCAATGTGTCTTTGTTGCAAACTACTACTCAATCACAAACATAAAAACTGTATTTTAGTTTATTCATTAATGTCATTATATATTAGGTTCATAAACGAGTAAAAACTTGATATTACATATGTGTACTAACTTTATGAACCATAAACATCGTTTTTTTTAGTTTATCGAACAAAAGCATTTATTTTTTAGAGATATCTGATAAGAACACATTCTGTGGTTTACAAAATCTTTTGCTTTGATTTCATTCAACATCAAATATTGTTCAGTTGTTCCAACAATCCAATGCAAATCATCAGAACATACACTCATGGTCTGAGATAAGCAACAAACACCTCTCTGACACTGAAATCTAGAGAGCAATTCTTGCTAAGCGTTACCGATGAAGTCAAGTTTTTGTTTGAGGATATACATGGCAAAATATGTGTTTTCCATTCTTCTGAAAGCTTTTGTAATGAAACAATTGGTTGCATCTCATACAAATCCATCCCCGAAGAGCATATGCTATTTAAAATATTGTGATATTATTGAGAGCTTGTAATTGTGTGTAGCTATTATTCAAATTCAGTATTTTCTTGTCTCTTTTCAAGACATCCGCTTTTTCCCTCATTATCTCCTTTTTGGCAGCAGATAATGAGAAAAGTGACAATAGCCTAGCGGCTATAACGTTTGAACTTATGTCTTATAGACATGAGTTCGAACCTCGCTAAGAGTTTTTTGTATGTACAAATTGATACATCGTGAGTCACATGAACGTTTGAGAAAAACGAAAATTTCTCTTTATAAAATATTATGTAGAATGATGTCGAGATTCTAAAGAAGATCTTGACATCCTTTCTTTTAGTAACTATTTTAAAATCTATTATATTAAACAGATAAGTCGGATGTTAACTTTTTTATTTTATCCTGATGTTTGGTAATTTCTGAGATAATTTCTGAGGTAAATTTCTGAGTACTCTTTTCTAGACTGGTGATTTTTTTCATCTTCAAACTCATTTCACTCTCAAGAGCCTTTTTTTGCTCTTTCGGAGTGCTTTACTCCTTCTAGAAAGTTTTGAAGGCTTAACTTTCCAATCGACTCGTCAGAACATGTTTTAATTACGGTACCGGATGTGGCTGGGATTTGCTCATTAACTGCCATCTTTTGAGGTAGATCCATAATAATTCTTTTTATACCATCAATACGACCTGATAAAGAAGAGTCCAGAGTGATGATGCTTTTTGCAAGCTCTTCACCGAATGAGCTTATTGTGTCCACAAATTTACTAGAAAAGCCAGCAAGTTTGTTTTCAATTGTACTTGAGGATTGTTGTGTTGTGAAACTGTGGCTTGACAGTTTCTATGTGTTCTAGAACTTGATAAAGTTCATAATGCGCGGAGTTTTCAACGGCGCAATTTATCCAAAAGAGGAAATATGTAAACAGTCACATGAAAAATTTTCACAAAGCAGAAAAGTTTTTCTTATGAATTTTTTTTCTCTATTCCAACAAACTTTGTCATAAATAGACTGTCTTTCCTCTGTTGTAAAATCTTTTTCATTTCCTTAGAGTTTTTATAGTTCTATTTAGATTAACAATCATAGTATACAAAATTGACTTTAATAATAGAATACTCATATTACAACAATGTTGTTTTATAATTTGGGGTTGCTGAACAACAAGACTGCTAAAATTTGCAAGACCGGTTTGGGAATTGCCTGGCATATTTTTAATTTGCTCCCCAGTTGTAAAAAATGCTGGATCAATAGGACATAAGAGCTCGCAACCGGATTTAGTTGAGGGAGTTTTATTCTGTTGGACTTTGTTTTTTTTCTTTGACTTATTTGTTGAATGTTTCAGTAAAGATATAGTAATTGAATTTTTTGTTGGATCTCAAATTAACATTCGTAGATTTATTACATTTTTGTCACCTCGATTATATGAACTCAAGTCAGTTAATGTCAGAAATAGAATAGCGAATCGGCTAATTCTATTTCCGTGTTACTACCGATTTACGTGGTAAATGGAAGGAAAATTTTTCACCGTGTCGACCACTGTGTTTTTATATTTTTTCTGTTATAAGATACTTCATTTCTTAGTATCTTATTTCTTTTTGTATATACTTTTTACTTTTACATCGAAAACATCCCCTATAAAGGAGACACATAGATATTCTTATTGTTTTTAATATATCAACTAATAGGTAGTTACTAGTTGTATTCTTGGTTACGGATTCGTTACACGCTATTTTTATTGACAAATCAATATATTAAGTATGTTATATTAACTAATACAACATTGCTATTTATTAGGAGAAAAATCGGTCTACGTACAATCAGAGGTTAATTTAGTCAATACGCTTAAGACGACAACTAAGCGAAAAATCAACCGTACGCATTAAGAAATTCTGACAAATAATCCAAACAGAAAATAATTTGAGTTTTGATTTGAAAACTACAACTTTAAAAAAATCTGTGATGCCACCGCTTCAAGAATTCTCAAAGTGTTGAGGCATGGTAGGGAAGATATTATGTGCTGCAAACACTATGAGAATATCCGATACTGTTTGTGCTGTTTAGTAAAACAACTATCTAGATGTGTGAATGAAAGACGGATTAGGAAGCGTTGAAATTGATAAGATAAAATAAAAAATAAAAATAAAATAACAAATAGACATCTTGATTTAATATAAGTGTTATAAATGATGATAATAGTAGCATCAAAACCAAATTAGTACAGGTAGTTAAGACCGTACTTTAGGAAGAAAAGAATACATGTTGAGAAGAAACGTGTAGCTCACATCGAGTTGATCTAAAATATCTAGCGTACTCACATGAAAAGTTTTCTTACATGTGAGAATATCTAACCAAGTAGGATTCTTTATAAAGTGACAGATCATACTGTTGTAGTGGCTTAGAAAGTGAGCACATTATGAATATGTGCTCACCTTCGTGATTGAGATAGGTTAATCTAAACATTACAACATTGAGGGCAAACACCAATAAGTCTCTCCAGGTTTATATGAATGGGCAATTCCCCTTTCATATCTTAGTTATCGAGTTTATATTATGTTTATTTCATTTAAGTAAAAACACTATAGTTAATGGACACTAATCAGAGAATTGTTGTATTACAACACATACATATAATTATGGCACTTGATATAAAGAGACAGTTGCTAGAAAGAACACATGGTATTCAACATAGTTGCCCTTTTATAACTCTTTTCTGGAGGTCCTACAATACAGGACTCTGGAACCAGCACTTTGTTAGTACATCTGATAGAGTTAAGGTTGAAGAGTCACTGACCAGGTCATTGTCTAGTACTAGAATATATTTGTTGAGAACAAGCAGTAAGGTGTGAAGCCTTTATAGGCTTCTCACCAAACGTCTGGTTGTTACTCTAAACATCAATTCGCACTACATTGGAAGAATTTTCGCCCTTCTCAAAATCATCATAGTGACTTGTGTTTATAATGTGTACTTTGTCTTTTATATTTAATAACCTTAAAAGACATAAAAATATGGATATACACACTAGAGCAGTTACTGTTCAACACTTTGGAGGCTCAGGCACCTGAGGTCTAACTCGTACACGTGACTTCCATCCCGGTGCGACTGTCGACTCAACAAGCACAGCGCGACAA
>SELW01000506.1:0-17888 GCA_004931855.1 Pichia inconspicua
AAAGTACGGTCTTAACTACCTGTACCAATTTGGTGTTGATGCTACTATTATCATCTTGGCTTCAAATTTCTCACTGGAGAATCAAATAAGATTACGAGTTGACAATAAAATTTTATACCACTGCATCGGACGGTGACTAATGTATTAGTTTTATAAGATTGTATAATATTAATTCTACCAGGAAAAAAAAAAAAAATTCAATGCTCTAATGATAAACTGATAACAAATCTACCTAAAGAAGCAAATTTTGTAAGATAATCTACTAATTAATTCAAGTAGCTGTTTATTAGGCCAAAAAGATTGAAACTTCTACAAAGGTTCTACAAATTAAACAGATTCCTTCGGAGCAAGCATTTGTTTGTCCTCAAGATTGAATAAGTTCTGAAATGCAAGCTTTAAGAGTTTTAGTGAATGATTTCCTTATTCGAACAATGATATAATCATAGCCTGATTTTGCGGGGAACATTACGGTAGAAATTTTACGCTGTAGCCAAGAAGCATCATTCCTAGGAGTGAGGATAACTACTTTAACTTTAACTTTTCCTGTTTGGGAATTGATCATGACTTCATTAATCTGAGCAACCAAATGTTTTCTTGTTGTTTTGGAGGAGTTGGACTTGGGAATACCAATTACGGCTTCAGTTTGTAACGATGTGTAAAAATAAACTACTTTCATGCCTGTGGTTTCATTCATCAGTAAATATTTGATAGGCGATGATTTGATACCGTAACTCACATCTTCAAGTCCAAGATCACAAACACCTTCATTAGTGAGCTTTTGTAAATACCCATCCACTTTTTTATCTACTGTACAAAGCTCCGTGAATTCTTTTGAGATAAAGTTTTTACATTTTTCGGAGTCAAAAACGCATTGTATACCAGATAAATCATAATGTTCTGTGTTCTCTAAGTTACAAGGGTCTGATTTTTTACTCAACCTCTTGATTGGAGATGATGAAGGTAGATAAAATGATGCTACACTATTTTGATTCTTAGTAGAAGTAGTTGTGGGTTGTTGAGTTAGAGGAATATTTACAATGGTAGCATTAGTATAGTCAAGCATTTTATTTTGACCAATTGAATCTACATTAAGGGTATACGTCTGGTAACTTCCAGTAAAGCTACGATATACGGCACGGACCATTGTTTGTCACTTTAAAAACCATCATGAATCTATTTACACAAAATTAGGGCAACAATTTTGGGTATAGTAGATTCTTTAAATTTTTATGAAACCAATGGTGAAAACAACAAATCATAGCAAGTTTCTTTTTCTAATTAGATTTTCTGTATAGATAGTTATGAAGAGTAGTTTATTTAAAAGAGTATAAATATATGAATAATTTAGCAAGTGTGTAAAAGTTGATGTTTATAATCATTTGAAGTAATTCTCAATAATTTGGTTCATTTGATGAATTAATTAGGAATTCCTTAAATTTGATTGGGAGATCGTTAAATGAAATAGGGAATATAACATTGTTGTAATGCATGTTTTCAATAAGTTGTTTAGAAGCGGTTTTTCAGTGAGTATAATTCAATGATGATGATGAAAAATCTACTCAGAAGCAGCAGCAGCAGCAGCTCTAGCTTTTTTGACTTCTTCAAGTTCCTTAATTCTTCTCTTAAAGTCAAGATATTGACAATGTTCGTAATCGTGTCTCTCTTCAACACAAGTCCATGGTAGATATCCACCTTGCTTTCTGCATTTATTCAATGGAATCAAAAGACTTGCACATCTATCTCTAAATGCGATAGGAATTTGGTGCTTCTTCATTTCTTCATGAGATACTGTTTTGATATCAATGTTAATGTTAGTATTATAGTTTTATATGGAAATCACAAGTGCGTGACTGCTTCTGCAATTTGAATGAACAAAGAAGCTGACTGCTTAATATACATACAAAGTTCTGGAATTTCGTGAATAGCCATCTTGAGTCCGTTGTGTTAGTTGTCGATCTAATCCCGCTACAAACGCAAAGCTCTTTCCTCATACTCGATTTACTCCATCTTTCTCCAATGACATCTGAGAACGAGAAAACTGTGCAGGAAGCGAAAGGTTACGTAAGCGCAGGGGAGAAAATGGCTAATCTTGCTGGCACGCACGCTAAAATTGACAGAACACGGTCACGTGATCTGTTTATAATAAGGAACTCTTTGTGTGGTGCACGGGGTTCAACAATTTGTGATCTCTGTTTGTATCAATCATGTTTTTGTTGATGTTGTTACATCTTCGTGTCGTGTTTTGCAATCAGAACAGCACAAGACAGGTTCTTCTTCAACAGCGCCTTGGCAAAACATTACGACCATGTCTGAAGTAGACAAGGAACTCACAGACATAAGTGGAGCACTAGCTAATAGCTCCTTTCAATCGTTTCATGATGCCACAGAAGAATATGTTGATCAGGAGGCTCAGCCGGACTTTCATGAACCTAACAATGATCTATTCAAAACACCTTCCGTATCACCTTCTAAAACTAAGGTCGATGAGGTCTTGGGTAACCTTTCAAACCAAGATGATCAACCGAAAAGCAAAGATAACACTATTGGGAATATGTCCAATATCTCTGTATTAGCTTTGGAACCAATACAATCACCAAGTAAACAAGCATTGAAAGAGCTCCTCGCTCCTTCAGTTAGCAACAATCCTCGTCTAGTCATAGAGAAGATGGTACTAACAAACTTCAAGTCGTATGCTGGACGGCAAGAGATTGGACCATTTGATGCATCCTTTAGTGCAGTGGTTGGACCGAATGGTTCAGGAAAATCCAATGTGATCGACTCAATGTTGTTTGTTTTCGGTTTTAGAGCTTCCAAAATGAGGCAGTCGAAATTGAGGGAATTAATTCATAACTCAGAGAATTTTGAAACACCACCACCGTATTGTCAAGTTGATATACATTTTAGGAAAATTATTGATAGCTACGATGAATATGGAAATAACTTACATAATCCTACTGAAGTGGAAAACTCAACATTAGTTGTCTCAAGGCGAGCTATGCAGAATAACTCATCTACTTATATGATAAACGGCAGAAATAGTACATATACCGAAGTCACTTCATTGCTGAAAGCCGAAGGAATTGATTTGGATCATAAACGTTTCCTAATTCTTCAAGGTGAAGTTGAAATGATTGCTCAAATGAAACCTAAAGCAGATAAGGAGAATGATGATGGGTTATTAGAATATCTTGAGGATATTATTGGAACTTCTGTTTATAAGGAAGAAATAGAGAATTTGACTAAACAAGTTGAGGAACTTCAAACGTCGTTTAATGAAAAGGAGCGTATTTTCAAACTATACGCTGACGAATTCAAGACAGTAGAGAAGGATGTTGCAGCTACTCTTGAGTATTTGAAAATGGAGAAAAAGTTGAAAGATGACACGTTTAGATATTGGTATCTAACCGAACAACAGCATAAATATATTATGGAAAAACAGAAACAAATATTGGCTGAAGAAAACGAAAAAATCAAAGAGGACAATGAACAGATAGAAAGTTATCAGAAAACCATAGTGAACTTGAAAAAAGAGAAAAATGAACTCATTCAAAAAATTAATGATATCAATGAAAATATTTCGGAGATGAAAGCACTTCTGAAATCATTAGAAAAGGATCAGGTGTTACTCGAAGAAGACTTGAAAGTAAATCAGAAGAAAAACGATACAATTCAAAAAGACCTGAAACAGAACAAAAAGGTATTGAAATCAGACTCGATCGAATTAGCTACTATTCAGAAAAAACTTGAAAATTATGATGAGAACATTGATGATTTGAAAAATAAATTGGTTACTGAAAGTGAACAGCTTGACCAAATCAAATTAGAATTGTCTTCTGAAACAAGAAAATATTCTGATGAAATCGAGATTTTGCAAGAAAAACTAGAACCCTGGAAAAGTAAAATAGATAAAACACAAGGTACATTTAACATCAAGAGTTCAGAAATTGAATTGCTAAGAGGTCAGTTAACTCAGATAAAAAATCAAAGATTGGCGCTTGTCGAAAAAGAAAAAAGCAATAAAGAGCTCATAAAAGTCAACGAAAGTAAAATTCAGGATCTTGAAGAAAGAAAAATCAAAACTCAACAAGATGTAGAACAGAAGTCTAAGAGCTTCACTAACGCCAAGAAAGAACTGAAATCAATAGAAAGAGTCGTTAATGATTTAAGGGATAAAGTTAATGAGGCCAGAAACAGGGTCTCAAATGTTGAATCGCAGAATAAAGTCCTAAATGCCCTAAATAGACTTCGAGAAATTGGTAGAGTTCCCGGATTTCATGGAAAGTTAGGAGATCTTGGAATTATAGATGACAGGTACGATGTTGCTGTTTCCACTGGAGGTGGATCATTGAGTGATTATGTAGTTGATACAGTGGAAGAAGCGCAAGAGTGTATCAAGTACTTGAGAACTAACAATCTTGGATTCGGTAAGTTTATTGTATTGAATAAATTGAAAAATTTCAATTTGGGACGCATTGCAACACCAATGAATGTTCCACGGTTGTTTGACTTGATTGAACCTATTGAACCTAAATTTGCTCCTGCCTTTTATAGTTCAATGTTTGATACCTTGGTTGCTCCCAATCTAGAGATTGCCAATAAAGTTGCTTTTGGTGACAAGAAAAGATGGCGAGTTGTTACAGAAGATGGTAAATTGGTTGATACTAGTGGTACTATGTCTGGTGGTGGTAACCGAGTCAGTAGAGGTGCTATGAAATTGCGCTCAAACACATCTTCAAATGGTGAAGTAGTTACTCCAAAACAACTAGATTCCTGGAGAGATGACTTGAATGAAAAAGAAAAACATTTCCATAACTTGGAGGAGCTGTGTAATCAGATGGACCAACATTTGAAAAAAAATCAAGAAGATATCCCATTGATGTCTGCCGAAATAACTCGTTTACAAATGCACAATTTAACAATGAAGGAAGAATTGAAAGATATCAATCAAGCTATGAAAAACATGGTACATGATGATCAGAAAATATTAGAGTTAGAGTCAAAGATCAATATGGAAGTGGCTGAGCTTGAAAAGCTAAACATTGAGAGGACTAAACTTGAAGATAAATGCAAAGACCTACAAAATAAAATATACAGTTTACAAGAAAAGATTCAAGATATCGGGGGTATCCGCCTAAGGACTCAAACGGCAAAAGTACAAGATCTAAAAGATGAAATTAAGCTCAAGACCACAGCTAAAGATCATGATGAGATTAAAGCATCCAAGCTTAGTAATAGTATACAAAAACGAGAGAGTGAAATTACAGCAGCAGAATCACAGCTGGAATCACTTAAAGAGAATTTGAATGCAACCAAAGAAGCTCTTAAGAAGAAAACGCAAGAAGTTAGCAAAGTTGCTTCTGAGATTGAGAAGTTGTCATCAGAAAAGGACAATCTAGCTAATGAGATAAGGACTGTTGATGAGAAAATTGAAGAACAAGAAGCTGAGCTTAGAGAAAAGTCGGAACAGGTGAGTGCTGTGTTAAAACAAATAGCTAAGATAGAAGAAGGTATTTCAAAATCAAAAGCGACCATCAAACATGCAATTTCGTCATTGAACGGTATTGAATATAGAGATGTGAATGATTATATTAGTTGGATGGATGAAGATGACCCCGAGAAACAACTCTTAATTCAAAAACCCCTGGATATCGAGCAGGATTTGTCAGCTATTGATTATACCAAAGTAGATTTGAAGCAGCTGGGTGACGCACTTGACAGTCTTCGTGTTGAGCTGAATGATACTACTGTTAATCTGGATATTCTACTGACTTATGCAACGAAAAAAGTGATATATGATGGCCAAAAGAAAGACCTTGAAGAGACGTTGACTCAACTCAACAGCACAAAAGCTAGAGGTGATGAGTTGAATGAAAAACGTCATACAGAGTTTAAAGAGGGATTCAACTCTATTTCCACAACATTGAGATCGATGTATAGATTGATAACTACAGGTGGAACGGCTGAATTAGAGTATGCAGACTCACATGATGCATTTTCAGAGGGTATCGTTTTCTCTGTTATGCCTCCAAAGAAATCATGGAGAACTATTGCAAATTTGTCCGGTGGTGAAAAAACGTTGGCTTCATTAGCACTTGTTTTTGCACTTCATCATTATAAACCGACTCCGCTCTACGTTATGGATGAAATCGATGCAGCGTTAGATTTTAAGAATGTGAGTATCATTGCAAACTATATCAAATCTAGGACTAATAATGCTCAATTCATTGTCATTTCCCTTAGAAATAATATGTTTGAATTGGCACAAAATTTGATTGGTATCTATAAGGTAAAGAATATGACACGATCTGCTACATTGGTCAATAAGGATCTTATTGAATAAAAGCAATTATTTGAATATGATCTACTTTTAGTTACTCACTAATGACTAATGTACTCACGTCGAAATGATGTTGTTAACCAGAATTATATACTCGGCTCTATAGTTGTAATTCTCTACACGTTCAGTTCTTTCAATTTGTCTAAAATATGTTTCTCCTCATAGCTAATTGGTTTGAAAAAATTATTTACAGCTGGGTTCTTCTGGCGACGGGAATTGGTTAATGATGAACCTTTATGCTTTTTGATAATCGCCTCATCATCAATGGCACATCTTATCTTAATAAGATCAAAAGTATTTATAGGCAATGACTTAGTTTTATTGGCCTTTTTAGCAGCTTTTTCCTGTTTCCTTAGCCATCTAGACTCTTTTAATGCAGCTTCCTCTGCGGGCAGTTGTGAAAAGTCAGGCATTTCCTTTATAACAGGTTTTTGTTTGATTTCTGCTGCTGCTCTCAATTCATCTTCAATTGATTTTTTTGTACGGAAAATAATATTATTTCTAATTTCAGGAGATGACAACATCAAACAAACAACTAAAGTATAATATGCATCATTTGCACCATTGTGTAAGAATGCATTGGGGACATTCAAAGAGTCTAAAATATATGAAAGCGATGATCTTGCACTTTTTGAACCTATAAGACTTTGCCATAAATCCATTGTATCTATCACACACAAGTCAGTTGGAAGATTATATTTTAGATACTTAAAACTTTCTATGTCTCCTGCGACGTTATGTCCAACTATGCAAGAATCTGGACCCAAATGTTCAAAAATGATATTCATAGCTTTGGGTAGATCACTTTTAGAAATAACAATAGATTGACCAGTTATATTATTCATCTTAGAATCAGGAACAAAGTGGCCATTTCTCAAATTAATGTAGTCTTTAATTATGAAGTGGAAACTGAGAAAATGTGGATATAATGAGAAACTTTGATATGATGGATTGTAAATGCATATACCAATTTCAGTTACTTTACTATTTTGTCTTTCAAAAAATTCATTGTCGATGGAAATCAAATTATGTGTCCTTTTATTCAATAGCTCAATCGTTTCCTTGACTGATAATTTTATATGCTGTTTGCTTTTGTTATTGCTTTTACTTTTCTCATGAGATTTATTTGCGGAACCTGCGTAATTGGCTGGAAGTTGATCCAATGATACCTTGAGTTGTGATTGAAGGTATTTTTCAATTGATTTGAAAGATTTAAATGTTAAGGGAGACTTCTTTAAATCATATCTTAGAAGATCATTTCTGTCAATTCGCATGTGTTTCCCTATTTCTTCGGATATTGAAGTATCACTAAACTCGTCCGATTCATCTTCATATGAAGGTTCATCTTCCATATACTTATCTATATTAGTAACAGTATCAGTATTCAATTCAGGGAATGATTCGTGGTTTAAAAAGGAACGATGTATTAGCTGATCTCCGATAGTATTTTGNATCAATGAGTGTAGAATCCTCTTTATATTTATTTTCCTCATATTTAGCCGATTTAACGTTGTTCGGTTTTGAATTAGATTTAAAAGATCGTGTCATTTCCTGTAGCGTGATTTTATGAGTGGAAAATGTTCTTGAAGAAATTCTTAGAGCAATATTTATCCTCCATAAATGCATGAATATCAAGTAATGGAGCTTAGAACAAGAAATGTTTTTCAACGTTTGAGATAAAATTTATAATTTTTCAACCTCACGGATCAATGTACTATCACAGATCTATTGTCGATAGCAATGTTGCCTTTATAGTGGTATACAGGAAATTATTACAAAATTTTGTAAAAGATATCACAGAAGTACTTCACTTTACCAATGGACTGATACTTTCAGTGAAATCACTAATAATGCTGAAGGTGGAAAATTTCTGTATCAAGGGTACCCCCTTGAAAACGGTATTTTTTGCATTGTTTGTCCAGCTTAAGAGCTATCGCTCCCCTCGCAGCTGAAAAAGTTTGCGATAGGTTTTCCAAAAATGAACTTTCGAACTTTTCCAATTTTTGGTGTTTTTTCGGGTATTCCATCCGAGATCTAGCCGAGGGAACGTTAAGTATAAAGAAGACAACATTCACCTTCTAAGTTGATTTTATATACAGGATTCTTTTTACAAGTAATTATAACATTATCTACTTGGATCTAGTTAATACAGAATTGGTTAATAGTTCCAATGCACTTCTAGCGTCAGATTCGGGCAGCTGTCTTAAATTATGCAATGCATCATTTCTGTACTTTTCAGCAAGTTTTCTCGTCTTTTCTACACCTTGAGTTTCATCAACAGCAATTTTAGCAATTTCAACATCACCAGGATTACTAAATTTACGTGCAATCATTGGTCCTAATTCTGGTCTTTCCCTCCATGCGTATAAAACAGGAGCTGTAGCTAATCCTAATTTAAGATCAGCACCAGCTGGTTTACCTAGTAATTCAGCAGTTGTTGTATAGTCAAGCATATCATCAACAATTTGAAAGCACAGTCCTAAATTTCTACCAAATTGATAACAATTATCAACCATATCTTCTTGACAACCAGCTAGAATGGCAGTTGATCTAGAAGATTTAGACATTAATGAAGCTGTTTTAAGGTAAGTTTTATGTAAATAATATTCAAATGCTGCATTTACATTATCCTCATGTGAAATTGATGCTTTAGTTCCATTTATTGAGTATTCATGAACTTTTACGGGTACTTTACCTGTAGGTTCGGGTATAGTTTTGATTTCAGTTGCGTTTTCAATAAATCTAGTATCAGGCTGTAGAACTGTATTTTTCAGTTGCATAAATTCACCTTCAACCAAATTAGCAATTGCTGTAGACATTAATTCAACAACTTCACTATTTCTTAAACGTCCAAGTGAAACGGATGCACGACCAAGTAAAAAATCACCTGCCAGAATAGCCATTTTATTACTAAATGCTATATTCCCTGAATCTCTACCTCTTCTTGAATCAGCAAAATCTATAACATCATCATGTAATAAGGATGCTGTATGAATCATCTCTGTAATTTCTGCCAATCTTCTTTGTTTTGGTAAAATACCATTCTTTTTATCTTTTTCAACATAATCTTCTTGACCAATCATTGGACCACTCAATGGATTCAAAATAATCTTGGGATTGATACCATGTAAAACTTTTAAGGGGGTAATTGAATCAAGTGGATTAGCACCTGCAAATGAAAAAGCTTTTGGTGTTCCCTTAAATTCTGGTTGGGTGTTAACATCATACTGATCTATAATAATTCTTGTTCTTTCACTTTCGGGTATACTTGCTAATGCCTTAGATAATAATAAAACAATCAATGGTCTGACATTTTTACCCTCAGCTTCAAAATAGTAAGATGCAACTCTATTTAAAACGGGATGACCAGAACCAATAAGTGAAGAAATATGTTTTGCTAAAACACCCATTTCAGCAGACACCATTGAGAAGGGATCGAATTTGTTTGATGTACCTGGTTGTACCATCTTTTCAGCTGCTTCAACTGCAGCACCAAAGGATGAGCCATTACGTCTAATGATGAGACTTGTTCCTAAATCATCGAAGCTTTTCAACGAGCGTTGAAATCTCTTGTTTGTAATGCCAGATAATCTTGTTGCAGCTTTAAGCATAACTTGTAGTATTTGAGAAGGTAGCACACTATATTCGATAAAGCTCTGTGATGCTTTCAGGGTGTCGATGAACTTTTGACCAGCCTAACTGAAATTTCGAGCAGTAAGGCCGGTGAAATTTGATATGATCAAATTCCTATTGATGTAAATTAACTTTTTGGAAAAAGCTAAAAAGAACACGTATTATAAAAATTTACCCTAAACAGCAATTTGATTGTTAAGGAGATCTATTTGAAAATATGACTGAATGGTTATCACAATTTCCATTGACACAGCACTTACTTGAATTTGGGAAGAAACAAGTATGTAATGCGCTTAAAACAGGACCAATTCCACAACATATTGGATTTATTATGGATGGGAATAGGACATATGCTAAAAGTAAACATATTGAATTGAAAGAGGGACATAGTGCTGGCTTTGATAGTATGGCTAGAGTATTAGAAGTATGTTATGATTGTGGTGTTAAATGTGCTACAGTATTTGCATTTTCAATTGAGAACTTTAAAAGGCCAAGTTATGAGATCAAATGGTTAATGGAACTAGCCAAATCCAAATTCCGACAAGTTGTTGCTAATGGAGAACTTTGTGAAAAGTATGGAGTAAGGATTAAAATTTTAGGAGATCTTGATCTTATACCTGATGATGTTAAAGAAGTTTTCTTAAAAGCTGAAGAAATAACGAAGGATAATAAAAGAGTTGTTTTAAATGTTTGTTGGTGTTATACATCGAGGGATGATATGACTAAATCTATCAAGAAAACAATTGAACAATTCAATGATTCATTGAATGAACTAGATATACAAGATATTAATGAGGAAATTATAACAAGGAATTTATATACGGGGAAATCTCCACCATTGGATTTACTGATAAGAACATCAGGAGTTTATAGACTTAGTGATTTTATGTTATGGGAAGCTATAGAGAAGAGATGTTCAATTGAAATATTAGAAATATTATGGCCTCAATTAGATGCACTTCATATGGTATGGGAATTAACGAAATGGAGTTTTAGTAGAACATATTTATTCAAGGATAAATATGAGATTGAAATTGAAACAGCTAAAGAAGGTGGAAATCGAAGCATAAATAATAAGTTAGATGAAGATAAAATAATGGACGATGAATTTGATGGTGTAGAAAAGATGAAAGTTATATAACATAATGTTAAATGTATGCATAGATATTAAACTATATAAACTATGAAGTTCTTATATAAATTGGAGCTAAGGGGAATACCATCCTATTCTATTAAAATTATTGGAATTATTATTTCTTGTTTTCCTTTTGAGCAGATTCGAATTCATCCTTGAATTTATCAGCATTTTCCTTGTTACCGAATCTAATTGCAAGTGTTTGAGCTTCTGGTTCACCTTCAGAAACATCGGCAGTAACAGAATAAACCCATGATCTATCTGAACCAACGTTTGGTTTTAAAGTATATTCAGGAGAGATCAAATGATTTGCACAAACTTTTAAAGTTTTGTCTCTTCTCATCAAAAGTCTAATTTTACCTGTTTCCTTATGTTTTAAGAATTTGACATCACCTGTACCTCTTTCCTTCCATTCCTTTGCATCAGGATGAAATTTGAAAAGTTTTGCCCTAATTTTAAATATTGCTTCTTCATTTTCTTCATTTGTTTTCACTTTAACTTTTTCAAGTTTGACTAAAGGTTCGAAATGCACATCTGGTTCCTCTTCATCAGCAGCATCTTCATCATCTTTAGATTCTTCTTTAGACTTTTCCTTTGATTCTTCTTCCTTTGGTTGTTCATC
The DNA here is from genome assembly GCA_004931855.1 of Pichia inconspicua. Taxonomy (NCBI): domain Eukaryota; kingdom Fungi; phylum Ascomycota; class Pichiomycetes; order Pichiales; family Pichiaceae; genus Pichia; species Pichia inconspicua. Next base: position 11,728 of record SELW01000506.1, read on the forward strand.
CTTTGGTTGTTCATCCTTTGATTCTTTCTTTGCCCCAAACATGGCGAAGACATTGGAAGTTGGGACTTTTTGCTCTGTCTCGGTGGATGGTGCGGTTGACTCTTCTTTGGACATTCTCTGGAAGCTGTGTGTGGATGCCGTGTGTGACTTTACCTTGAGTTTCCAGCTCGAGAAAGGCGTTGGTTTGGTCTTTGTGCTTTGTGCTTTATCCTTTACGGGCCTGATCAAATGAGATCAGCCCCGCGGGAACGGCCGGGTAACCAGGAAGTTGGGGCTGGTGAAGGCTCAGCTGCTTGTTTTTCTTGTTAAGATTTGCCCCTCCCTTATCGAAACAAGGACTGGGAGAAAGTTACAGACGGACGGAGGCCAAGTTGATCGAAGAGCACCTGGCTCATCGCCTGAGTGGCAACCTTCTTCTTCTTCTTCTCCAACACGGCTCCCACTCACGTACACTTCAACAGCAATGGACTCTGATGAACGGCAAACAAGAGACGATGCCTCCAAGGCAGTGGGGGTCCCCACCGTTCCGGCAATCGATGTTGTCCCTCTGCCGAGAAAAGTAGATGACTCTCACAGGAGGATGTCTTCGCAGGATATCGATCCCTATGTTCCCTCGGATTTGTACTACAGTCCTAATACTGATCCCTCTAACAAATATTCCAAATATAACAGATTGCGTACACTATCAATGGCTGCTCCGAAAGCTGCTCATTCAATGAGGTCATACTTTTCACCAAGTCCTGTCAATTCTGATGATTCGGCTTCCAAATCAACAAATACTCCAAAGAAATCTATCAGTCCAATTGGAAAAATTTCAAATAACTCTAAATCTCCTCCTATTCATTCTGGTCAGAATATGACCGAAGCAAATTCCGACACTTTCTTTGATAGATTTCTTCAAAATTGTAAAATATCTTCTGGAATCACCACTCCTGTGATTTCATCCGATTCTGATGATGAGTACGATGATTCAGATAGTGGCTCAACTATAGACGATGACAAAATTGAACAAAAGGAAATCAAAAAGTTTAAACAGAAAAACAAGTACTTTATGTCGGGTTTGACAGAGAATCCAGATTTGGAGAGATCTCATTCAACAGGATCTTTAGTGATTGAATCTGAATTCGTTTCCACAAATGATCTCGTCAAGCAATCAGGTGAACTTGAGAATCATCATCCTGCTTCTAAAGAAAATCAAGAAATTCCTTTCCCTAAATCCTCACCTCTTGATAGTAAAGACTCTAAATTTCAAAAAGATCTTCGTTCTCTTTCACCATCTCCTTCAACTCCAACTATACGTAGAAGAGCATCAGCTGATCTTTCTTCATCAAGGGCTAATTCTAAAAGATTTTTCATTAGTGACATAGATGCTACCCTCGAGGAATTGTTGCGAAATGAAGATACTGATCATAATTGTCAAATCACAATTGAAGATACTGGACCAAAAGTTTTGAAATTAGGTACTGCTAATTCTGGTGGCTTTAAACAGTATGATATTAGAGGTACTTATATGTTATCGAACCTTTTACAGGAACTTACAATCGCTAAAAGATTTGGTAGACAACAAATGATTCTTGATGAAGCGAGATTGAATGAAAACCCAGTTTCCAGATTATATAGATTGATTACAACATCCTTTTGGAAAAATTTAACTAGACAAGTGAATGAAGATACAATAATGGATATGGCAAAAGATACAAAAATTGACTCTGAAGGAGCAAAATATCCAAGAATTTATGTTCCTTATAACGAAGATGAACAATTTTATTATTATAAAAAAATCGCTGAAAAGCAAAAGCATTTTAACCTTCAAGTTGAAAAATTACCAAAAGAAATCACAGCAAGTTATGTCAAATCGATCAATGATTATCCGGGTTTATTGGCTTTAGCTATGAGGAAAAAATCTGATAAATATGGAGACTTGGAAGGTTTCCCCTACATCGTTCCTGGGGGGAGATTCAATGAACAATATGGCTGGGATTCTTATTTTGAAACATTAGGTTTGCTCGCTTGTGATAAACTTGAACCTTGTATTGGAATGTGTGAAAATTTCATATTTGAAATAAATAACTATGGTAAAATTTTAAATGCAAATCGTTCATATTATTTATGTCGTTCTCAACCACCATTCTTAACAGATATGACATTACAAGTCTTCAATTATATTAGAAAAACACAGCATCGTGAAGACATTGATTTTTTGAAAAGAGCAACAATGGCTGCAATTAAAGAATATAAAGAAGTTTGGATGTCTCCACCTAGATTAGATCCCGAATCTGGTTTATCAACATATCATGCAGATGGTGAAGGTATACCACCAGAAACCGAACCTAGTCATTTCGATACAGTTTTAGAACCATTTTGCAAAAAATACAAATTATCATTTAAAGAATTTAGAGATAAATATAATAATGGTGAAATAAAGGAACCAATACTTGATGATTATTTTATGCATGATAGGGCAGTAAGGGAATCGGGGCATGATACAACTTATAGACTTGAAGGTATTTGTGCAAATTTAGCAACAGTCGATTTGAATTGCTTACTTTACAAATATGAAATTGATATTGCATTTATAATCAAAGCTTACTTTCATAATCATTTTGAATACAATGGGGAAATTTATACAAGTGATGACTGGATTAAACTATCTGAAAAAAGAGGTGGCTTAATCGAAAAATTTATGTGGAATGAAAAAGAATCTCTCTACTTTGACTATAATATCAAGTCTAAAAGGCAATCAACATATGAATCAGTTACAGCATTTTATGTTTTATGGGCTGGTGTTTGCTCGCCTGATAGGGCAAGATTAATGGTTGAAAAATCTCTTCATAAATTTGAGGCATTTGGAGGTTTAGTTTCAGGTACTGAAAGATCAAGAGGTGAACTTGGTGTTTCAAAACCTTCAAGACAATGGGATTATCCTTTTGCATGGGCACCACATCAAATCCTTGCATGGGAAGGTCTGAAAAAATACAATATGGGTAATATAGCTCAAAGATTATCTTATAGATGGTGTTATTTAATGACATTGGCATTTGTTGATTTCAATGGTATTGTTGTAGAAAAATATGACGCAACAAGTGAAAGACAACCGCATAAAGTTGAAGCTGAATATGGTAACCAAGGATCAGGATTCAAAGGTGTGGCTACAGAAGGGTTTGGTTGGGTCAATGCAAGTTATCTATTAGGTTTACAAAATCTTGATACGCTGAGTAGACGTGCATTAGGTATGGTTACTAGTCCCACGGACTTTTTCGCCAAAATGAACCCAGCTGAGAAGGCGAAATATGGTTTGGTTTGATTTGATAGACTTATGTCCTATGTACTCTTTATTTATACATTCTTAAGTTACACTTAAATAGTTCACAAAGGTATTGTTTTATGCTCCATACGGAATAAAGTTCGGAGATTAGATCCATTTTCGCGGACTTGAATTATCAATCCGCTAAATTTGTAAAACTACAATCGTTTGATAAAAGTGTGCAATTCATTAAGTCACACCAACATTCTTATTTTCTTTCTTTGGGATAAAACAGGTTAGATGCAAAGCTATAATATTGCTGGACATAGAGGGTACGTATTGAAACATAATTGTTGAGGCCTTCATTTCAAATACTAACAATGTGATATCCAAATAGCTATAAAGCGGCTTTTCCAGAAAACACGATACGTGCATTTGACGCTGCTGTCAATGAAGGATGTTCGGTCATTGAAACAGATTTACACATGTCCTCCGATGGAGAAATTGTAATTGCACATGATATAGAAACCAGACGTGTTTTCGGGAAATCATATAACATTCTCACAACAGACTATGAAAACGTGCTTAGTAAATTGTTAACAATTAGAGAACCTAGATCGAAAATGCCACTTCTTGATGATGTTTTGAAATGGTGTATTGAAGTTAATGAAGAGAAATATCCTGAAAGAACGATCAAGTTAATGCTTGATATAAAAACTGATAATAACCCTGAGGTACTATATACTAAAATTTTTGAACTTTTTGAAAAATACAAGGGTATAGACTACTGGAAGGATAAAATAATTTTCGGATTATGGAAACCTGAATTCTATTTGGCTGAAAGTTTGGATGGTTTTACTGTTATCAATATAACGTTTGACTTCTATATGGCCAAAAATTTCTTTGATAAAGTTAAACAGAGTTCACCAGATTCAAAACTCCATGCTGTTTCCATGATAAACTTGATATTGTACAGAGAGGGTGAATGTAGGGAGTTTCTTGGCTGGTTGAAAGCGAATGATTTGAAACTTTGGATGTGGACTGTAAATGACAACATAGAATTAAAAAAGATCTTGAATGTTTGTGCGTTATCTGCAGACTCAAATTTGTTAGAAGGTGTCATTACCGACGACCCAGTCAAACTAACGGATGAAAAGGTTTCAGTTCAACAGTACAACTGGAAATATCGTCTTTCAATATTCATTAAATCTTCATTGTACAGCTTAATGTTAAAACTGATCAGAAACAAATATGATATCTCATATTTAGTTGCAGCTCTGAAAATGATTGGGTTTATTTAAATTTAGCTGCTACAGTAACCTTCAATCATCAACTAACAAATATGTCTATTCAACTCAAGTATCGGTCTACTGTGACACAAGCAAATTAACCTGACCACCATCACATAAGCATTGCAAACATCATAACAAAAGATGATCAAAACCTCCATTTTATACCAAACATGATTTCTCTTTAATCATTCGATACACATGCACAAGTGGTCTTGACAGAAAATTTACAACAAATTAACAAATTTAGAAAATCGCCTTTTAGATGAAAATTTATGATTCCAAGTGATGTCCCTTTTCTAAATTTTTACTGAAGAGAGTTGTCAAAAAATTGCTTGTCTATCATATCTCTATGAAGGCACTATATCTTATTATAGTATTAAAAAACAAGTGAAAGTTATTTGTCACTTTTCAGTTATTTATTTTTACTTATTTATTAGATATTCATTCAACTATTCATTTATTTAACTATTTTTTCAATCAATTAAAGAATCGAAAGTATGTGAGAAGAAAGGAAAATAAAACTTGGTTGGATACCATACCTTTTCTAATCATTTTCTATTAACTTTATTTTATTGTAATACTTAGATAAGTGAATATCCTTTATTATTGTAAACTTGATTTCCTCTCAAACTAATCCTTCTTTGATGTTCCCCATTTAACACCAAGAAATCCATTACTAAACAAATTTAGATTCTTTTGTGCATAGGAATTACGAGGCGCCCCAACCAGGTAATATTTTCCTTTATTCTTAACCTCAATTGAAACATAAACAAGCTCCTGTTGAACAAAATTCTTCTCGATGGCTTCAAGATTCACCACACCTATTGACTTGGAACTTTCTACAAAAAAACGCATGATAAGATGTTCATTGTTGTCCTTTCCTGTGAACTTTGTTGCTTGAACTGTTTTATTTCTAGTCCACATGTCGGGAGACATTCCACCATAAGCTTTTAATCTGATTCCTCCAGCCTTTATTTCCTCATCAGAATATCCTAGCATCTTCAAACAGTTTTCATCCTTTTCTATCATGTTCACTACTCTATTAAAAGTTGATGTTTCACCTGAAGGTGAAAATAACTCCGTGGCAACAAGGTATGAAGTCACCAATGTAGCACCACCGGCAATAATAATCAACCATGAAGAAAGCAATAATCTTGAGCCAGCCTTTAGATGGTATATTATGTTATTTGCTTTCTCCTGAGCGGTAGGTTTTGGTGATTTTTCAGACGCTTTACCTTCATTATGTGGATCACTTTGCAAGCGTAATGAAGAAGCGGATATATATCTGATAGAACTATATCCTGACACAGGGGACAAATACAGTGGTAGCCTTATTGCACTTCTAAACTCGAATCTACTCAACATTCTTTATTGTCAATATAGAAAAACAATCTTGAAGCTAATTTCCTCTTCCAAAACTCCATAACTGTTGATGGCATAATAATGATTTAGGTGGTCACCCACTCATGCACATGCCAATTTACAATAATTTTAACCAGCGCGATAAACATTAAAAAAAAAAAATAAAGCAAATGCCTGTCACCCATGCTGGGAGTCGAACCCAGAATCTTTTGATTAGAAGTCAAACGCGTTAACCATTACGCTACACGGGCATTGCGCTGTTT
>SELW01000080.1:0-17756 GCA_004931855.1 Pichia inconspicua
AGGACAGCAGTAATTTCTGGATGCTTTTTCAAAACATCATCGAATGCATTTTCAGCGGAGATGTCTGGAACAATTTCAAAAATCAAATTTGCATTAGGATACTTTTTTTTGAAAGCATCTAGGATTGGTTGATATTTTGATTGTGATCTAGCTGTACCAATAACGGCATAACCCTTAGACAATAAATTATCAATGATGTGTTGTGCAATAAAACCAGTTGCACCGGTGACTAAAACTGTTTTGTTCGACATTCTTACAGGAAAATTTAATTTATCTGTCAGTTGAATATGTTTGGTATGATAATATCAATGGACAGGACATGCATGCAGGTATTTATACCCACCAGGGATGAGGACCCGAGCAGCGTGGATCATCGATTCGGCCTATGATTTCTCCGAGTGGCGGGCCGTGTTTATCCGCGAGTTACCCGAAATTGCTGTCAAAACTTTTTTTCTGCTCGAATTTTCGAGTGTGCTTACGTAACTCCTGTCAACTACGTCATTAACAACCGCTACCGGTCGTTGCTTTAGTGTATCATGAGTACTTTTGCTTCTGCAATTTCAGCTTGGAGTATAGTAGAAGATTAATGTTATTTATATATATAAATATATATATCTATGTTGTTAATTTGTTCAACTAATGTAGTGTCAATTGAAGTAGCACATTTTCCTAAAAAAAACGTGAAATTGCTCTCTGTTCACTTTATGATATCCATATATTTGTTTTTTCTAACTTGACGTAGACACCAGAAGGTCGCTAATTATTACTTTGCGAGGTTGTTTATATGCAGAATCTAAGTAGTTTGCCTTTCATTTATCAATTATCATTTAAATATAATACAAATTGACTACACAATAAGTGGAACTATTCAAGCTTGTTGAACTTTAAGTATTGCTTCAAGGTATCAGTAACAGACTTTTCAACAGGAATAAAATCATACTCACCAATAACTTTGTGTAGATTAGTTAAGTCATATTTGTTGTCGTGTTTATCAAGCAATTCCCTCTCAGAAGCTGGATCACCTACAGCAACCTTACCCTTCAATTCAGGAAAGTTCTTGTTGATGATATTTAAAAGTGTTTGAGCAACGACAGGATCACCAACAATGAAAAATCTTTCATTGGCAGCTTTCTCATTTTCAAATGGTAAAATGTGGAACGCTGCAACATCTCTAACATCAACAGCCAGACTTTCTGTTCCAACTTCAGGCTTTGTAGAATTTTTGTCAATTTTCAAAACATCAGTAATCAATTGATTGGAAGTGTTTAAAACAGGACCAACTGAAAAGTCAAATAATTGTGGACCTAGAACGTATGGTGGGTTAACAGTTGCTAGGGTGAAATTAACGTTATGCTCCTTGACAAAATCTCTTGCTGCTCTTTCAGCGTAAGTCTTTGAAGCGACATATGCAGTGAAATCGTTTACAACATGTTCATCCCAGTTAATTGGGTTCCAAGATTCATTTGTGTGTACATGGCTTGAATCACCTGTCAAAATTGCTGCATAGGATGATGTAATTACAACGTTGGTGATCTGTGGAGCATATTTTTCAATTGCCTTGAGAATATTCAAAGTACCATTGACAGCAGGATCTAGGAAAACTGCTTTGAGATTTTCAGTTTTTCCGAAAGTAGCAGGTGATGCGGTGTGAAGTACAACAGTGATTTCTGGGTGTTTCTTTAAAACATCATCAAATGCTTTGTCAATTGAAATTTCAGGTACAATCTCAAAAGTTAATTTTGCATCAGGATACTTGGTCATAAATGCGTCTAGGATTGGTTGATACTTTTCTTGAGATCTAGCAGTACCAACGACAGAGTAGCCTTTAGAAAGTAGGTTATCAACAATATATTGTGCAATAAAACCAGTGGCACCAGTTACTAAAACTGTTTTGGATGACATTTTGACGAGAGTAGGTAAATATATTTACTTAGGACCCTTAAAATTGAGACAAAATCTTCAACATATTTATAGTAAATTACTTACACTACGCTGTCAACGGGGTTAAGCAGATGTCCGAAAAAACCTTGAGGGTCCGGTTTGTATTAGTAATTGTCTGAGATAAATCAGATTTTGGTACTTTTTTTAAGTGACAACACTCTACATGATTTGTCAGCTGTTCAGGATGTCAACGATTTGCGTCATTTTTAATAAGGTTCGACAAACAGGAAGTACGTTACGGTCATAAATAGGCTGTTTCTAACAACGTGGTAACTAGTCTTCTCCTTCTTACATCAATCAATCAATCAATCAACAACAATGCGTTGTGCAATGTAACCAGATGCGTCATTAAACCCAACAGATTAATCTCAGTCTGCTGTAAAGTCAAATTAATCAGGCCTAGTGAGCATCCAACGATAATAATCCAAGTCGAGCTCTAGGCCCACGCACATGGGCTTGAGCTGTACAGATTCATAAGATCAACAGGCCCGCGAAACCAAAAATAGCTCATTAATTTGCTATAAGCATTGGGCATGATCTATAATAACGTCAGTACTAGGAGAACCTACACATTATAGTCAGAGGCCTGTGCAATTTCATTAGTTCTTTGTGGTATATGTTGCTTTATTTCTACTAGCAAAACTCATTGAATATTTTTTGGATGTTGCAAAAGACAGTTTTAGTCACCGGTGCAACTGGTTTTATTGCACAACATATTGTTGATAACCTACTTTCTAAAGGCTACTCTGTCGTTGGTACTGCTAGATCTCAAGAAAAGTACCAGCCGATTCTGGAAGCGTTTATGAAAAAGCGTCCTGAAGCAAATCTGACTTTTGAGATTGTACCTGAAATTTCCGCTGAAAACGCAATTGATGATGTTTTAAAGAAACACCCAGAAATTACTGCTGTGCTTCACACTGCATCACCTGCAGCTTTGGGTCAGAAAAGAGATCTCAAGGATGCCTACTTGAAACCTGCCGTCAATGGTACCTTGAATATTCTCAAGGCAGTTCAAGAATTTGCTCCACAAATCACCAACATTGTATTTACATCATCGTACGCAGCAATTTATACAGGTGATAGAAAACATGTACATACAAATGAATCTTGGAACCCAATTAACTGGGAAAATGATGTAAACGGTGAATTTATTGCCTATATTGCTTCAAAAACTTATGCGGAAAAAGCTGCAAGAGATTTTGTCAAGGAACATGATGTTAATTTTAAATTTGCCACTGTCAACCCACCATATGTTTTAGGTCCACAATTGTTTGATTCCTTTGTTGGCTCTTCTTTAAATACCTCCAACCAATTGATCACTTCTGTTTTAAAGATTGATAAAAAGTCCACAAAACCAGAAATTGGTAGACCAACCTTAGTAGTTGATGTTAGAGATGTTGCTGCGTTCCATGTTTTACCATTAGAGAATGAAAAGGCAGCAGATCAAAGATTGTTTATTGCAGTTGGACCAGTTGTTGCCCAAACATTTTTAAATATTATCAACGAGAATATTCCAGAACTTAAAGGTAAGGTTGCTCTTGGAGATCCAGCTTCAGAGAAGGAGTTGATCGAAAAGCACACAGATAAGTATGATTTGACAAATCTTTACAACGTCATTGGTAAATATGAGTTTATTCCAGTTGAAAATTCTGTTGTCGATGTTTTGGAGCAATATTACAAGATCAATAAAATTGAGTAGCTTGTTTATAAACTGTTATAACAAATAATTGAATAGAGGTTAAATAATTTTAGCAATGTTTGTTTATAGAATTGATGTTACAGAATTTGATGAACAGTTTAGACATATTCTAGTTTTATAGGTGATCGAGGGAACCTTACTCTCAATATAATGCTACAACTTCCCACCTTCACCGATGGGTAAAATCCTGATTGGAATCATCTACCTTTTAATATTTATCAAATTCCTTGAAGTGAACCTTGACTCATTTACTGCCACAGTAAAGTGATACCGAAAATAATACTGTTGTGATTAAAGACGCATCTGTTTACATTGTACATCGGGTTGTTGTTAGATGTTGTACGCATGATAAGACATGTTGCGAAGAATCGTTTATCCATGACTGCAAAGCACGTCATTGGTGTAGAACCTTCATAAAAATGACCCAAATCATTGACATCCTGGAAAGCTGACAAATCATTTAATGCGATGACACTTGCACAAGTACAATTTTTTGACTCTTCTCCAACAATTATTAACTCTAACCCCCTCAGAACAGGATCATTCGAAAATCTGCTTAACACCATTGCTAGTGTGAGTAATTTACGATAAATACATAGAAGAAGATGATGATTCTCCCTACAGAGTTCTAAGTATCTTTATTTAATGAAAAACAATACCCTCTTTCAAAATCAGTGAATAAGTTTTAGTTACCGGTTTGACTGGTTTTATTGCACAATATATTGTTGATAATGTAATCTTAACAGTTTTACTAATTATTCCTTGGATCTAGCGACAAATTTTAGCTCGGACATTATCAAAGTTTAACTCCTTCTCGAAACAGGTTCATTCGGAGATCTAATTAATGCCGCCCCCAATTGATGTAGGTAAAATACTATAAATTCAACTAGGATGCTACTTTTAGGGATAAGTTCCTTAAGACAGAAGATATTACTACCCTTCAAACCAAAAAAATGGCAAACAGAACAGTTTTAGTTACAGGTGCTACCGGTTTCATTGCTCAACATATCATTGACGATCTACTTTCTAAGGGTTACTCTGTCATTGGTACCGCTAGATCACAATCAAAATATCAACCAATTCTTGATGCTTTCAAGGAAAAATACCCTGATGCCAAATTATCATTTGAAATAGTTCCTGATATTTCTTTAGAAGATGCATTTGATGATGTTTTGAAAAAACATCCAGAAATTACTGCTGTCCTTCATACAGCGTCCCCTTTCTCCTTTGGATTGAACAAGGATCTGAAAGAAGCTTACTTGAACCCTGCGGTGAATGGAACTTTAAACATTCTCAAGGCTATTGAAAAGTATGCTCCCCAGGTTACAAATGTTGTAACCACATCTTCTTACGTGGCAATCATGACAGGTATGCCTAGTCATCTCCATACCAGCGATACTTGGAATCCAATTAACTGGGAAAATGATGTGAATAATGAGTACTTTGCATATATTGCTTCAAAGACTTATGCTGAAAGAGCAGCAAGAGATTTTGCCAAAGAGCATAACGTCAATTTCAAATTATCAACTGTTAACCCACCATTAGTTTTTGGTCCACAATTATTTGATTTCTCAGTTGGTCCTGTTTTAAATACTTCCAACCAAATGATTACAGCTGCTACTACAATCGATAAGGATTCTACTAAAGCGGAACTTGGTACACCAGCTTTGGCTGCTGATGTTAGAGATATTGCAGCGTTTCATGTTTTACCATTGGAGAATGAAAAGGCAGCAGATCAAAGATTATTTATTGCTGCAGGTCCAGTTGTTACCCAAACAATTTTGAACATCATTAACGAGAATATTCCAGAACTCAAGGGTAAAGTTGCTCTTGGAGATCCAGCTTCAGAGAAGGAGTTGATCGAAAAGCACACAGATAAGTATGATTTGACAAATCTTTACAACGTCATTGGTAAATATGAATTTATTCCAATTGAAAAGTCCGTTGTCGATGTTTTGGAACAATATTTGAGATTCAATAAGGTTAACTAATTTGTATAAACAATTTTTATAGTGTTTACAGTAAAATTATTTTGATGAGTAAAACTTAATCAATCGGACTATTGTAGAACTTGTGCTACTCCAAATAATATACCTTTTCAATAAACTTCAAACATTTGTGAGAATAAACTGAGTTGTTCACCATAAACTCTAAAAAGCAGATTAGTATTCTTTAAGTTATAAAAGAGTATAATACTAAATCAATAAAAACTTCATGCTTGATACTAAAATAAAAATTAAAATAGTTACACCTAATTAGGATTGACTTTAAAGTACTGTTGTAAAACGTCGACTATAGATTGTTTGATTGGGATGAATATGTAAGATCATACTTCCACCAATCAATTCTTTATCGAATGCACTACAGCATTAGTTCCCTCCTCAACTCAAGAGTATTTCCACTGATAACTATTCAGACTTGTTGAGGCAATTGTAGCCATAGTACAAAAAATAATCTTGATTTGATTTATCTATAAAAGTTTCTATATAAACTAATCAATTTTATTGATCTTGTAATATTGTTCTAGAACGTCGACAACGGACTTTTCAACTGGAATGAAATCGTATTTACCAATAACGTTGTAAAGATTTGTCAAATCATACTTATCTGTGTGTTTTTTAATCAATTCTTTCTCTGAAGCTGGATCTCCAAGGGCAACCTTACCTTTAAGTTCTGGAATATTCTCGTTGATAACGTTTAAGAATGTTTGAGCAACTGCTGGACCAGCAACAATAAATAATCTTTCACTTGCAACTTTATCATCTTCCAATGGTAAAACATGGAACGCAGCAACATCTCTAACATCAACTGCTAAAGCTGGTGTACCTAATTCCGGCTTAGTAGAGTTCTTATCAATTTTAGTAGCATCTGTAATCAATTGATTTGAAGTATTCAATACAGGACCAACTGAGAAATCAAATAGTTGTGGACCCAGAACGTATGGTGGGTTAACAGTTGCTAACTTGAAATTGACCTTATGCTCTTTAACAAAATCTCTTGCTGCTCTTTCAGCATAAGTCTTTGAAGCAATATATGCAAAGTACTCATTATTCACGTCATTTTCCCAGTTAATTGGATTCCAAGTATCGCTGGTATGGACATGACTAGGCATACCTGTCATAATTGCCACGTAAGAAGATGTGGTTACAACATTTGTAACTTGGGGACATACTTTTCAATAGCCTTGAGAAGGTTTAAAGTTCCATTCACCGCAGGATTCAAGTAAGCTTCTTTGAGATCCTTGTTCAATCCAAAGGAGAAAGGAGATGCAGTGTGAAGTACAGCGGTGATTTCCGGGTGTTTCTTCAAAACATCATCAAATGCATCTTCTAAAGAAATATCAGGAACTATTTCAAATGATAATTTGGCATCAGGGTATTTTTCCTTGAAAGCATCAAGAATTGGTTGGTACTTTGATTGTGATCTAGCAGTACCAATGACAGAGTAACCCTTAGAAAGTAGATTGTCAATGATATGTTGAGCAATGAAACCAGTTGCACCTGTAACTAAGACTGTTCTATTTGGCATTGAGTAATTAAGAATGATGTTGTTTGACCAAAGAGGACTCCTTGAACAAAGTTGTCAACTTCTTTGCTTCATGTCTGTATTTATACTGAGATCTGGCGATGCGGTTAGCTGGGGATTGTCCGAACGGCAATTATGTACTTTTAATGAGGAAAATTTTGCGTTTTGTTTCATTCCCCATTGGGAAATTTTAGCGTGTAGTTATAGGTCTAGTAGTAGTTATAAACTCAGTTAATAAAGATATACAGTCTAATCAAGTTTGTTCACTTTGTAGTATTGTTGTAAAACATCAATCACTGATTGTTTGATTGGAATGAATTTGTAGTCACCAACTACTTTGTAAAGGTTAGATAAATCATACTTTGCGGTATTCTTTTCAATCAATTCCTTTTCTGAAGCTGGATCTCCTACAGCAACTTTACCCTTCAACTCAGGAATATTTTCATTGATAATATTTAAGATTGTCTGAGCAATTGCAGGACCAGCACAAATAAATAGTCTTTGATCTGCTGCCTTTTCATTTTCCAATGGTAAGATATGAAATTCTGCAACATCTCTAACATCAACACCCAATGCAACAGCACCGAGTTCTGGCTTAGTAGAGTTTTTATCAATTTTAGTTGCAGCGGTAATAATTTCATTAGAAGTATTTAAAACAGGACCAACTGAGAAATCAAAGACTTGAGGACCGAAAACGTATGGTGGATTAACAGTTGCTAACTTGTAATTGACTTTATGTTCTTTAATAAACTTTCTTGCTGCCTTTTCAGCATAAGTTTTAGATGCACTATATGCAGTACCTTCATCTTTGACATCTTCCCAGACAACAGGATTCCAAGATTCATTAGTATGGATATGGCCTGGGATTCCTGTCTTTACTGCAGCATATGAAGAAGTGATTACAACATTAGTAACTTGAGGTGCATATTTCTCAATTGCCTTGAGAATATTGACAGTACCATTGACAGCTGGATTTAGGTAAGCTTCATCAAATGATTTGTTAAGACCAAATGAAAATGGAGATGCAGTATGAAGTACAGCAGTCACTTCAGGATGTTTCTTAAGGACTTCATCGAATGCATCATCGACAGAGATATCAGGGACAACTTCGAAAGTCAACTTAGCACCAGGGTATTTCTTCAGAAATGCTTCTAGGATTGGCTTGTATTTAGATTCCGATCTTGCCGTACCGACAACGGCGTAGCCTCTAGCTAGTAGTTTATCGACGATGTGTTGTGCAATAAAACCGGTTGCACCTGTGACTAGGACTGTTCTATCTGGCATGCTGGATGGAATTGGATGTGAACCCTACACTACACTTGAGTGGAGGCCTACCTACCCACCCTTTATATAGCACACTTCTCATTCACTCTATGGCTGGCTGGCTGGCTGGCTGGTTATCTGCCCCAGATCTCAGTGGGCGCGCCACAGTGGAATTTGAAATTTGAAGTCTATTGCCCCATCGGGAAGCTGCCGCTGCAATTTACTCTGGCGAATCGAGATCACTTCTGCTGGCACTTACACTCTCTGTTCTGCTGCATCTGCTGGACACAGGAAAAATACTAAAATTAGGCAAAATTATGCTGCTTGTTCAGGGTACATGTACCTATCTATAGACTACTTTTTGTAGACATTCAGGCTGATTCAAAAGAGTTGAGGAAATTGTGCTTTTTCGATAGTGTGTATTATTTCAAAGATTCGAAAATTATTCTCAACATTTCACTTTGGTACTATTTTCTTTACACAAAAACATTTATTGCAGTACATGTTTAACCTCTTAATGTAGCTTTATTTGTAACCAGTCAGTATTTCTTACTATCAAGCCCAAATCTATCTTGAAAATTGAGCAAACTGTATACAACAAACGTGCTGTCGTAGATCGAGCATTGGAAACAGAAATTGTGGTAACATAAAGTATTTTTTTCGACGTTACATATAAAGGGTCTTTTCTTCAAAGTCTACGCTCGTGGCTTTAGGCTCAACATCAAGAACAGCGGTGAAGTGACTGTTGGAAGGTTGACTATAGTTATATTGTCTCAATGTCTATTCTTTTGGTTGATTCTTACGATTCGTTTACGTACAACTTACGTGATTTGATCCACCGAGCCACTAAAGCACATGTGATTACAATACACAACGATTCCTATAATCTATCTAATGAAAATGAACGATCAGAATTGAATCGTCTGATTGATTCAGTCGATGCTGTCGTTATTGGTCCTGGTCCTGGATCTCCAAGCAATCCTAACGATATTGGATGTATTCCTCATATTTACAGATCATACCCTGAGAAACCAATTCTTGGTATTTGTTTAGGCTTTCAAATTCTATGCCTTATTAATAATTGTGAAGTAGATTATCTTTCCAAACCAATTCATGGCCAAGTTCATTCAATCAACGTGGTTGATCACTCATCATTGTTCAAGGGCTTGCCTGATTTTATTGATTGTGTTAGATATCATTCCATTTATGTTAAAGAGAAAGGTCTTTCCTCTACTATCAAACCATTGGCATATTATAGTGGTGATGAATCTAATCCTGATAGAGTGTTGATGGCAGCCCAACATATTGAATCTCCTCATTATGGTGTTCAATACCATCCAGAATCAATTTGTTCATCTTTAGGCTTTGAAATGGTTCAGAACTTTTGGAATACAGTAAACAGGAAATCTAAACTTGATGATTCTTTGTCTCATGACAAACATTTGATTACTTCAAAACCGCTAATTGAGAAATTTAATCCTGAGGTTGAATTTAGTTATCAATTTCAACAACTTGATAATCTTAATAATGTTGACAACGATAAAATTTTGAGGCTATGCGATATCCTTCAATCAAGTGATCAGGATGTTTTGATATTGAATTCTGCATCTGCTCCAGGTGAATGGTCACTTGTTGGCTTACCAACCACCAATGAATCAACAGTGATTACTCATTCCACAGAAGATCCCAAAGTAATTTTACTCTCTAAATGGAACTCAACAGAGAATTCAACCGTTGAAACCGAAGATGTTTTCCAATTTTTGGCTAATTTCATGTCAAAAAGATATTTTAATCCTGTAATACCCCATGAGGTACTTAAAATGTGTCCATTCATAGGTGGTTTAATTGGATATATGTCTTACGAAGAAGGATATTTTGTTGATATTGATGATTTGGAAAAAAGGACAAAATCAAATATAGACGATACGAAACTTTGCTTTATTGAAAGATTCATTGCTATTGACCCTGAAAAGAACGCATATGTTGTATCCATTAGACCTATTGATGAGCTCTTTCTAAAGAAAATCAACACTATCTTTGCATCTGACTTTCTCATTGATCAACAGGATGAATCCAAAATCACTCTAAACAAGCTGAAAGATTCTAAAATAACCTTACCAGAGAAAGACACCTACTTCAAAGCATTTGATGAATGCCAAAAATATCTACACAGCGGTGATTCTTATGAGCTATGTCTCACTTACAACACAATTGTACAGATTCCGCAAAAAGTATCACCTTGGGAAATTTATAAAGCATTAGTCAAGAAGAATCCTTCACCTTATTCTGCATATATGAATTTCAAATCTTCAATGTTACTTTCGACTTCTCCAGAAAGGTTCATCTCTTGGACCCCAAAATTCTGTCAAATGCGTCCAATCAAGGGTACCTTAAAGAAACAACCAAATATTGATTATGAAAAAGCATGTGAATTACTTAAAATTCCAAAAGAACTAGGTGAAAATCTAATGATTGTTGATTTAATAAGGGATAATTTGCTTTATTTATTAGACAAGATTGAAGTCACCAAGTTAATGTCAGTTGAAGAATACGAGACAATTTATCAATTAGTTTCCGTCATTGAAGGTACTTTTGGAAATGAATTCAAAGGTGTGGATGTTTTGAAAAATTCATTACCACCAGGATCGATGACAGGTGCTCCAAAGAAAAGATCTGTGGAAATTTTACAACAACTTGAAAATAGACAACGCCGTGGATTATATTCTGGTATTTGTGGTTATTGGTCTGTCAATGATAATGCTGATTGGAGTGTGATTATCAGATCTTTATTCCGTTATCAAGATGACCTTGTTAATGATGAAGGATTCGATACTTATAGATGTGGTGCAGGTGGTGCACTTACAGTTTTAAGTACCGCAGAAGGAGAATGGGATGAAATGTTAGTGAAGTTGCATAGTGTACTTCAACTATTTGAAAATGTTTCTTGTATATAGTTAACATGTTAGAGTATAATTAATAGATCAAATTATAAAGTGTAATGAATTAATTCTCAAGTTGAGTTCTTTTACGTATATCAAGTGTACCACTACCTACTTTTGAACAGTTCCTCTTCTTTGGTGTTGTTTCAAGCTTATCTGAAATTTCACCAGGTTTACCCCAACCTGCACCACCAGGTGTCATTATTATAATTCTTTCACCAGCTGAAACATTAACACTAGATCTACCACCCATGTTATATACTCTTTCCACTTCAGTACCATCTTCCCTTTTCACCTTCTTGATCCACAGATTTACACCTCTTTTAGCATCTTCACCACCGGCAATTCCATGTGGAGCAATAACTCTACGTTCAGATAAAATAGAAGCAGTAACTGGAACTCTAAATTCAACTTCCCTTATAACACCATCACCACCTTTCCTGATACCATTACCACCAGAATTTTCTCTAATACCAAAACGTCTTAAAATTATAGGATATCTCCTCTCGAATATTTCTGCATCTGTTATTCTAGTGTTGGTCATATTGGTATGAACACCAGATACACCATCCCATTTCTCAGAAGCACCATGACCACCAGCAATAGTTTCATAATAACCAAAACCTTGTACATAGTTACCATTCTCATCATTACCACCACTTCCAAAAGTGAAGTTGTTACAACAACCTTGAGAATCAGCCATAACTCCAAAAGTTTTAAGAATAGTATCAGTAACTCTTTGAGAAGTACAAACGTTACCACCAACAACTGCACAACCATCATCAGGTGAAAGCAGTGAAGAATCAGGAATCTTAACTTCAATTGGTCTCAAACAACCTTGATTAAGTGGAATTTCGTCATCCACTAAACATCTCAAACAATAGATAATAGCAGAATATGTAATAGCCTTTGGTGCATTGAAATTATTGTAAGCTTGGGGAGAAGTACCATCAAAATCGAAAATGACTTTATTAGACTCAGGATTTCTGTAAACAGTTAGGCAAATTTTAGAGCCATCATCCATATAGTCTGTACAACTTAACGTTTTATCACCATGCTTTTTAAGTAATTTATCAATCATAGTGGTAACAGTTTCAGCAGCATTATCTTGAATTGCATCCATGTAAGCATTTATTGTAGCCAAACCGAATTCATCAACAAGAGTAGCAATTAATTGAATACCTTTCTGGTTAGCAGCAACCTGTGCCTTTAAATCAGATATGTTATCAGATAAACGTCTTGTACCTGAACAACCTGGATATTTAGCTGGTTCATTCAATAATTTCTCAATAAGCATTTCTTCTTGAAATTTACCATCCCTGACAAGAAATTCAGAATAGATAGCAGCACCTTCTTGCCATAATTCCTTTGAAGAAGGTGGCATAGATCCAGGAAGCAAACCACCAATATCTGCATGATGAGCTCTTGATGCAACATAAAAGATGATTTTATCACCATCAAATGCAGGAGTAATGACAGTAATATCTGGTAAATGTGTACCACCAGCTGATGGATGATTGGTAACTAAAATATCACCTTTTCTCAACTTACCTTCCCATAATTTTGCTTGAGTAGATATACAAGCAGACATTGAACCCAAATGAACAGGTAAATGTGGAGCATTAGCAACTAAATTACCATGCGCATCAAATAAAGCACAAGAGAAATCCAATCTTTCCTTGACATTAACTGAGACTGATGTTTTCTGTAAAGATGTACCCATTTGTTCAGCAATATCCATAAATCTATTAGCGAAAATCGATAATAATACAGGCTCGATTTTGATTCCATCAGGTTTATCAATTGTAGCAGTCGAAGTTGAAGTGATTTTCTTATTCTTTTTATCGAGTATTTGAACGAACAAATGTGTTTCTAAGACAGTAACAACAGAACCTGGAGGTATAACATTTGTTTGAGTACCATCAGCAACAATTGCAGGACCATGAATAAAAGTGCCAATTTTCAGATCTTCCAATCTATAAATTTCAGTTGGCAGTGTTTTCAAACTACCATCAACTTTCCACCAAATTTCTTTAATGAATTTCAATCTTTTTGGATCAGGATCAACAAATCCATTAATTTGATGAAGTTCTAAAATTTGATCATCAACTGGTGTATCAACTCTACCACCAACTTTACCACTTGCTCTAACTCTAACATCATCAACTAAAACAGGTTTATTATCAAATAAGAAACCGAATTCTCTCAAGTGCATATCTTGGAAAGTTTTCAAAAATCCATTTTCATCCTTTGGTACCATAATACCTGATTCAGTACCTTGATATCTTAAATTTAGATAAACTTCATAAGTGATATTTTCCTCAGAGAAACCTTGCTCTTGCAATTTCATCGAACTTTGTTCTTTCAAAATTCTCAATCTTTCATTAAGAGCATCAATATTTGCATCATTGAATTCCATTGAACAAGGTTCTTGAGTTTCTTCAACCACATCTGCAAGTGCCATACCATAAGCAGATAAAACTGATGAGTACCTATGAATCAAAACTTCATTTATACCTAAAATCGAAGCAACTTGAACAGCACATTGACCACCAGCACCACCAAATGAAACCAATCTATGAGATGAAATGAGGTGACCTTTAGCTTCAGTAAGTTGACGAATTGGTCTAGCCATTGATTCACAAGCAACTTCCAAATAACCCATGGCGATTTCTTGAGCTGATTTTGCCTTTAAATCAGGATGAGCTTCATTGATAGTTTTAGCTAATTCAACAAATTTCTTTTCAGTAATTTGAACATCTAAGGATTCATTTTCATTTTTACCAAAAATTTTAGGGAAATATTCAGGTACTAATCTACCCAGTAACAAATTTGCATCAGTTACAGTTAATGGTCCACCTTTTCTATAACAAGCAGGACCAGGATGAGAAGAAGCAGATTCAGGACCAACTTGCATCAAGCCATTCCTAAAACTTAAAATTGAACCACCACCAGCTGCAATTGTATTAATATCCAATTGAGGAGATTGGATTGTAACACCAGCAGTTGTTGTTTCGAAAACGTGATCGAATTTACCATCACCATATCTAGAAACATCAGTTGAAGTACCACCCATATCGAAACCTACCAAAGGGATTGGATTTTTAGGATTATAACAAGTTCTTGAATAACCTACAACACCACCTGCAGGACCTGATAAGATTGCTCTTAAACCTGAAAATTTTGAAGCATCAACTAAACCACCATCACTTTGCATGAATTGACAACTAACGCCATCAGGATTTTTGATTGATTTCAAGCCAAATTTAAGACCAGATTCAAAACTATCTAAATATTTCTTTATTTCAGGAGTTAAATAAGCATCAGCAACACAAGAATTTGCTCTATTAACATATTTAATCATTGGAGATAAATCACTTGATAATGAAATATTAGTAAAACCTATTTTTTCAGCAATTTTACCAACAATTTTTTCATGATCTGGGAAAGTATAAGAATGCATCAAAGCAACTGCAATTGATCTAATACCTTGATCATAAATGATTTGTAACATACTTGTAACTTCATCTATATCAATTTTTTTCAAGATTCTAACGATTTCACCTGAAACACCTTTGATTAAATCATCACCATTTGGTTCAGATAAATGCATTGAAGGATCTTCAACATAATCTTCCAAAGTAACTCTTTCATCGATTTCAACAACACAATTATATAATTTATCAGGTTTAGCAACAGATAAATCAAAAATATCAGGTCTAGATTGATTACCAATGATTAGAACATCTTTGAATCCTTTAGTTGTAATCAAAGCACAATTAGCACCTTTCCTTTCTAACAAAGCATTAGTTGCAACGGTTGTACCTAAACGTAAAGATTCAATCATTGAAGTATCAATTGGTTCACCACGAGGGATTTTTTTACCAGTGAAATGTTCAAGCAATCTTCTGATACCTTCCAAATTAGAATCTTTATAGTTAGCAGGATCTACTGATAAAAGTTTGATAACAAAATCGTCCTTTGGGTTACCTGAACCACTATTACCGATACAATCGGTGAAAGTTCCACCTCTCTAGAAAAAAAGTTAGTAATCAATTAAGTTAGTGGGAGATAAGGGTAATTGTAACATACATCGATAGAGATTGTGATACCACCTTTAGTCATGTTTGAAGTGGAATGAAAGTTATTAGTTTGTTGAATTTGAGGCATAAAAGGACTATGTGTGTGAATGTGAGAAGGGGGGGAAGGGAATTAATGTGGTTTATATAAAGTCAACAAATAGATAATGCCACAAAGAGAACATATATTAAAGAAGGGTATGAAAGTCCGTTTTAGAGCAGTGGCCGGTGATTGTGATGAATCGTGTAAGCTGAAAGCTACTTGACAAATGAAGAGTAGAGAGTGAAAGAGTGCAGCGGGAAACGGACATCAAAGTCCGCGCGCGTGTGGGGGGTCAAAAGCTGAGCCCCCACTCAACCAGCAGCGGTCGATCGACTTTGAAGCGATTATGACAGAGAATCATGTCGTGTGTCGTTGAGAATCGCCTTAGCTTTTTGGGAATGTTTACGAATAGAAGGAAGAACTTACTTACATAACAATGTAGAACCTTATATAACATCGAAAATCACTGACATTCTTAACAAAAGAGAAAACTAGGCGGCGGAGGTTACTAGCGGTGGTGATACCCACTTTGTTTTGAATCATTTCAACTTGGTCAGCTGCAATGTCCAGTGCAGGTTGCGCTAGTAAAGGTTTTTAAGGCATGCCTAAGGCAAGATAGCACTGAATTCTAGCATGAATCATGATGAATCTGACTCTTCAGATCAGATTGGTTCAAGAGTTGTTGATGTTATGCCCTCTTCAACAGGCATGCCTATCTGTCCCTTTTCCATTAAATGACAGAAAGAGTACCTATAACACCCAAAGAGTTCATGGTTTATTTTCCTGTTGATTACTATAAAACTATTATTGATAATTCCCTGTACGTGCAATCAAGCAAATTAGAAAACAATCTTAAATGTGTCAAGCACACAAACCTGCCTATTGATATATACAAAATATGGGTTTATCTTACTGTAGAATTCACTTTAGAAGCGTCTAAGAACGGCCTGGGTGGATCGACCATCTTTTTACCATGTGGATTGGAGGAGAAATGTGTTAATACTTTATTGAACAACTCATCTTATCAGAATAGAATTACTACTCAGATGTGCTTTGACCTAGATCGTAAACTTTTTGATGTATCTTATTTGTTGTCTTCCTTGCAAATTGATAATACAGGCCCGATATATTTAATAGCTCCGATTGTTTTGGATGAAAATCTTGAATCTTTGATGATAACTGACTTAAAAGAGAGGCGTATTTGGACATTTGAGCCTGGAAATAGCTATCCCAATCAACTTAACTTTGACAAACATTTGCAGAGTGATGATCCTCCAACAGTCGAGTCAATGTTGGCAAATTCTTCTCTATATGCAAATTATTTTTATGCCAACAACTTAATAAATTACAAGAACATCGACGCAACAACTTCTATGAATGAACAATTCAGCATAGATGCAACAATAAACATTTCAAACTTGCCCATTACCTTAGCAAAGATGATTCAAGCTCGAGCCACTTCTCTTTACTATTGATAGTGCAACTATTTATTCAAGAAATGATTGGATCAGACAACGACGTACGATATGGGGTTGAATTATTCAAAAAGGTTGAAAATACTATTAAAAATCAGCATAACGAGTATATTCTCATAGATTTCAAAAAGCAATTAATAGACACCTATACCTCTTTTGCTAGCCAAACCAAGAAAACCCAATTCAGGCATAAACAAATAGGCTTTTATGGCAGTTCAATGGAAAAGTCAACAAGAATATGTAAGAGAAGGAAGACATCACAACCAACGGGCATATTTCGCTACAAACTGAAGTTGGGTTTTCATACTTAGGACAACGATAGTGGTGATTGCTGTAAGTAGGCTGCGGTCTTTTAATAGATCTCCTACTGGCCAAAGAAGTTAATCCCAAACACTCACGTTGTATTTCAGAACTCATTGGATACAATTTATTCATTGAGTATATCCCCGGTGAAACTAATCATCTCGCTGATTATCTATCCCGCTTACCCTACCAAAGGGACCACAAAACACTTAATATTGCTCGCCTTCATAATATCTCTACATCTCTCAACGATCACTGGACAAACAAATTACTTGAAGAACAACGAGCTGACAAAACACTTCATAGCATTATCATCGATATTGATTCACCACGGAATAAAGCGTTCAGCATCCACCCAGCCTCTCATCTCCTCTACTATAAAAAGCATCGACTTTGTATCCCTTCGTCATTGATTCAACCGGTCTTAGACGAATTCCATATGACTCACCTAGCTGGCCATCCTGGTGTACAACGCATGCAAATGTGGCT
>SELW01000192.1:0-17043 GCA_004931855.1 Pichia inconspicua
AAGGCACCAAGAATACCGGATGGCATAGCACAGGATGTTGTTGGAATAGAAACAACATGAGTTCCTGCAGATTCGCTGGTAAATTGAACAGCACACATTGCACCGGCAGTCTTACCAGTAGGATCTGTCACAGTAAGGACAAATGGAACCGGTGCGTACGTTGGAATGTCGTAGTTTGTGAAAGTCAAAACAAAAGTCTGATTACGCTGAATTGCTGATCTTGTAAACGTGTCTGACTGAAAAGTACCTATCAAATTGGTAGGCATTTCACACGAAGTAGTTGGTACAGTAGTAGACGTGTCTGCGTAAGACATGGTAGTAAACTGAATTTGACACGTGACCAGACCTGAATTACTAGTGGGATCAACAGCCAAAGACGAAAAAGGAACAGGTGAAAACGTGGGTTCGTTTTTATTGGTAACAGTGACGACAATATCATCCACTGTCGTGAGCAAAAATGAATCAACAAATGAACCTCTGATGTCTGATGGCATTGAACATGAAGTTTCGGTAACTTCAAAAGTTCGATTACTCACCGAAACATCAGTCGAACTGATTTCACAGGTTGCCGTGGCAGTTTTGCCTTTAGGATCAGTAACTATCGTGACGGATTCACAGGTGACCCGTGCCATGTTATAGTTTGTTATTGTCATCACAGCTAGTTGATTTTTTTGATCAAAGGTTGTAGTAGTCAAAGATGAACCAAAACTACCTTTAATATCTGCAGGTAAATCACATGAAGTGAAGTACGCAGTTGCCGTGACTGTATCTACAATGGAAACAGTGGTTGTAATTACACATTCAGCCATTTCCACCTGATTAGCACAATTTGTGAATGGTTGAGACACAGTTGTTGGTTCATGAATGATCTTTGCAACAATTGCGTTCTTTATGATGATTGGAGTAGTATAGTTACCAACAGTTGCCAAAATCGATGAATCCGAATTTACAAAAGAACCTGGAATATCTTTTGGCATTGCGCATGATGTGGTAAGGGCTAAAATGGATGAATTACCTAAGGATACAGTAGTGTCACCATAGTAACATGTTGCAACACCAGTCATTCCATCGAAGTCGGTAATTGTGGAAAGCGATTCGCAAGTTACAGCGGGATCAACAAAATCAGTTGCAGTTATAGTGAGTATTTTGTCATCTTTCTGAGCTTCAAAAGTTCTAGTGGATGTTCGAAAAGAACCAACCAAGTAAGAGGGCATTTTGCAGCTAGTTACTGAATACGCAACAGGACTGTTGATATCTTCAATTGCACATTCAACGGGATGAATAATACCAGAACAATCAGTAACATCAACAGTAGGTACAACGTTGTCCATAGCCCTGGCAAACAATTCTCTCTTTGTTATGATTGCATGTGATGTTGTTGAAATTTTGATACGAGAAGGGTTCAGTGAACCACTACTCTCAGGATGTAGAGTTTCAATAACAACAATCGGAGAACAATTGTCATAATCAGTAACTTGAAAGACAAACTTAGAAACATCAGCTTCAGAACCAGAAGGAAGGCTAACCTTTAGCAAAATCTGTTCAGAAGATACTTTATTGAGATAAACAAACTTGAAAGGATAAAAGTTACCCTCATTTAAATGAACCCAAGCAGTGAGATGGGAAGATAGAGTCTCATCATCATTCTTGAAACCAATAATCAAGGCATTAGCTGATGTACCTGATAGACCAGAACAACATTGGAAGGCATTGTCTCCCATCAAAACCATTGCACCATCATCAAAATTCAGTAAATCAAATTTGTAAAGACCTGTTTCAGGAGCTATAATAACATGTATGAGTTTTTTAGTTAGTATTTTTAGAACGGGGAACATGATAATTAATTCAAAATAAAAAGAACATACCTTTGAAATAACCTAATTCTTCAATAATTAGTTGAGAGTCAGCAAAATCATAACCAAAAATTTCATCTGCTTCAGCGGCGATGTTCAAACCAGCATCGTCACCATTGAAGAATGAGTCTAATTTTGGTTGAGTCATGTACTGACCTTCATAAAAAACATTTGGAGGATTGTAAGTATTTTCACCGGGATCAAACTGGTAAATGGTACCAGTAAAACCTTGAGTCAAAGTAGGATCGTCAAAAGAGCAACCATGAATTGATTGCGGAATTTTTCGGTCAACGTCTGCATACGAAGTACGTAGCAGCGTGAGCAGTAAACTAACATTCGGGATGAATCTTCGCATACTGGGGGGTGTTTAAGGGTGGTAAACAAAAGAAGGTAAAAGAGCTTAGAAAGATTATAGTGAAGGTAACAACTAAGATGACCAGTGTAACAAAAAGGAAATGGAGTTGAGGTCGACGGTTGCTGGATAGCAAACAACAAAAGCTACAGCCGCACTTGCACCACCAAATTTTAAAAAATATTAGCAGATTGCTCTTTTGCGCGACAATAAAAAATTGACCACTAATATTATCAATAGAGCTGGCTGTACTGTGAGCTGCACATTTTTAAAGATACAAATCTTCATGCATTTCCTAAGTAGACATGATAGGCTTACCTGTTCAGTAATTATTGAAGTAGTATTTATTTGGTTGGTTGATGTTACAAAGTTCTGACACATTGACTCGAAAAAATTCCCCGTCTTGTGTTTGGTGAGGATGGCAATTTTTTCAATCTGGCTGAAGATCACTAAGCGAATAGAGCTAATGATGCCCAAAATTTGTGTAAATCTAGAGCTCACATTTCTCACTAGCTTGACGGGATTACAACGGTTTGTCCCAAAAACATTTTGCCGCCCTGCAGGCCGATCAAGAGTTTTTGCAAACTCCTGATGTTGGACGCGAAAAAAAATGTTGGCGCGAAAGACGTACTGTGGGGCAGCGAGTGAATCGAATCTCTACCAAGCATGCCTAGTACTGTGTCAAACAAAAAATGTTATAGGGCTTCACATGAGTGAGTTGATATTGATAATGCCTTTGCTGATCTATATTTAACTAGATGAGGTACACATTTTGTCTCAGCCTCAACATTATACAATCTCATGAAGTTAATATATTACCTATTGTCTTACACATCATTTGTTTATTTAATCAGCTTGTGATTCTATTTGTTTCTCCTAAGAAAACGTTCAAAAATAAATAAAGGACTGGCATTGGCTCCCTCGGTACTGTTTGGCTTTGAATGCTACTGTTGTACTATCCCGCCAAAACAAATCCACCGCTTAGTTAGTAAATTGGTAATTTCCATTTTTAGGCAGATTCGAATAACACAGAAAAATAAGATTTCGTTCCAGTTATCTTTGTATGATTTTTCTGCTGCAGATACGGTATCTCTTTTTTATTTTATTTTATTCGTGGGAGTGAAGACCTTAAAATGTAAACCAAAAGTCAAGATGATTACTGAAGTACACATTTTATTTGAAAAATAGGCCTTGCTTTTGCAACGTGTAAACTTAGCGTTTTTATATATGAAGAAGTAAACACAAGGCGTCGTAGAAAGATTGCTAGCAAAACTGAGCCACATCTAGATCATGTGCATGGGGTTGGATCAGACATTCCTTAGTGCTGAAAAGTGTTGAAGTTGTTTTTTATGATACTATTATCATTACTACATTTACTGCTGTTACCAATAGACGACAATGGAGGATATAATGTATGATTGACTCTATGCAATAGAATGCCTTGATTTCAGTTTACGTTGTTGCATTAGATTACCAGCTAGTGTGGTCGCTTCAAAATGAGTTTAAAAAATCATCGTATTCTGATCAGTCATCTTTTCGAGGTTGTGACTACCAATAGGATCTAGGACCAACTGTTCTGAACTCAGGTCTACATACAAGTGTGTAGTTGCCCCTTGTCCTTATGTAATCTTGAAGAGAGACTGGATGATTCTTTTTTTGTTTTTTTTCTGGTAGAATTAGTATTACACACTCTTACAAAACTAATACATTAGTCACCGTCGTATGCAGTGGTATAAAATTTTATAGTCAACTCGTCGTCTTATTTGATTCTCCAGTGAGAAAAGGTAAAGTTACTCACTTCGAGCGGCAGGTGGTTTCTCATATGCCCTATTGCCAATTACATCAACAATTTCCTTGCCCTAAGCTCCAAGGAAAAGTTACTTGACTATGTTTCTATTATACATTCTCATACTAATAAATCAGTCACTATTTAATGCGATGATATCTTTTTCTTGGTTGAATTAATATCATATAATCTCATAAAATTAAAACTCCATTGTTCACTTGTATCAAAAAAGTAAAAGTTGCTGTTCTTGAAGTGGCGTCGATCGGCTCAGGCATTGCGGTTTGCCTTTACATCTAGGTGTTTTCTTGGAAGGTTGAGAATTTTAGCTATAAGGTCCCTTGGCCCAGTTGGTTAAGGCGTGGTGCTAATAACGCCAAGATCAGCAGTTCGATCCTGCTAGGGACCAATGTATTTTTGATAACTTAAGTTTTCAATTAATCTTGTAATCTATTCCAGTATCTTTTTAATTTTCATTTACAATAGACTTTATTGTTAAGCCTGATATAGATTCCAGATAGGACTAAGTTTAACTAGCTGTACAAGTTAGTGGTAAGAGTTGAACTAAACTGAAGCCAGTATTACTAGTACGCTATTCAACGCGACTCATTCAGCATGAGCTTGTGTACATGTAAAGTCAATTTCTTTCAAAATACATGCGCAACTTCATTTACGGTGAGTGATTACACGTTGTTCTTCCAAATTTGCTGATATTGGAAAGTGCACAACATCTAATATGTCGTCCACAAGATTTTACTTTCATTTAATGAAGGTTACTATAGTCCAAATGTTGAAAGCGCATGGCTTTGATCGAGCCAATGATCATCATGTATTGGAATTACTTTCAGATTTAGCCATTCGATATTTTATTCTTATATCAAATAAAGTACAAAAGTACATGTCGTTAAGGGATGATGAATGCCCTACCATTAAGGATATAACAAATGCTTTTTTAGATCTTGGAATTATATGCCCGTCTAACAGATTAGATGAATATGACGTTGAACCTATCAATGATGTTGGAGTTGAAAATTTCGAGAAATGGTTCAATCATGAAATGAATACAAGAATGAGAGAAGTTGCTAGACCAAGCCTGGAGTTTCTTTTGGAAAGAAAGAAAGCGAAGAAGAAGTCTCATGTTGTATCATCTAAAATGGATGATTTAACAAAAGCATTAAATGAACAATCAAAACAAGCACAGTTATACAACCCCACAATGCCCTACCTCCCACCACCCTCCATAGGTAGCGGTAAATCATCGTCAACACTATACTATCCAGGAATACTACCTCTTCAAAAAAGTGATGAAAACAAACAAACAGATGGCGACGAGTTAGACGAAATTGATTACGATTTACCGTCCTATGCAGTGGATGAAGATTGGATTCAATACCTAATCAGAGATCAGATTGCTTCATTTTTGATCACAAGTAAGCTGCTCAATCAAAATAAAAATCAATTGGCTAATGCTGAAAATCAAAATACATTCAGACCCACAATGTTGAAGGGTACTGTGTTAGAGGAATACGTACCCAAAGATTTGATGACACATGTGAGAAAAAACTCAACGTCAGGCAACAATGATTTTCTAATAGCTGGTCCGATGCCAGAGAATTTGTTACACACCTTTCCGTATTATAAAAGTGAAGACGAAAGCAGTGATTCGGATTACGATGAAGAGATGTTGAACGATAGCCTTAATGATATAGAAGAGTCGCCAGATTCTACCGATAATAATACCCAACTTGCTGGTTATGACTATTATGAACATCACAAAATTTACGAAGATGAAGTACCGGATATTGATCTATATGGAGAATCCGTAAATCAATCACATGATCTCAATCTGTTTGGTTGAGCTTGGAAACATGCAATTCTGAATATATAAAAACTTTACTAACTATATCACTAAAAAATTATATAATGTACTTTCAAAATCTTTATGTGAAAATTGCAATCCTTGATATAATTAGAATTTCTTCCTGGATTTGAACTTAGGTTGATTTTTCGCAACTCTGCCTCCTTTAAATTTACTTGTTTTTCCTTTATTATTAGACTTACTTGAGGATTCATCATCAGAGTTCCAATCAATCGATGCATCTCCCCCTTGTTTCTTCCACTTCAATTTGTTCTTCTGTCCTCTAATTGGACCTTGTTTCACAGCTTCGACGTAAGCATTCAATGAGTTTTTGTTGGACAATATATCATCATCATTATCTTCCTTGATAACAAGTTTCCCATCTTTGGTTTTGAAACTATTGATAGAGCTTCTATTGAATTTCTTTGGTCTGGCACTTGAAATTTGTGTCAAGGCTTGCCTGTCAAGTAGATCGATAGGAGAGTCCTTAGACTCAGATATAAACTGTGGTGCAGGCTTATGACTTTTAGATTTCTCAATTTCCTCTTCAGAGTCATCACCTTCATTATCAGAGTCTTCATATAATGCTTTGTCAAGTGCAGAAAGTCTGCTCGTTTTGTGAGTGGAAGATCCAGTTTCAGAGGTGTCTTTAGTCTTTGCTGCTCTCTTTTTAGCCTTTCTGATACCGTTGATAATCTTTTTATTTTCTTCTGGAATCGTGTTATCTATTGCATCAAATCCAAATTTTCTAATGAGTCTTTCAATCAAATGCTTAATTTTAGACTTGAAATGATTTTTATGCTTGTCGTTTATCTCCAAAAATAATGTCATTAGACCTTTCAGTTCAGGGAGAACTTCTTCTTCCGGCAAAGAAAGTATTGCAACCTTCATGAAACCTAACGTTGGCTTGATAACCTCTCTATTATTCTGGTGCAAGAAAACCTCAACAAACTGCATCAATTCCTTTTTATAAGTGATATCCAAGTCTTTGTGAAATTCATAAAAAATGCATGATAGTGCAGTTATTGCAGCGCTACGTTGATGTGGAATTTCCGGTCCTGCAGCAGCACAACACATCAAAAACAGTTCCTGAATAGAAGCTTGAGCATCTGGAATATCGCTATCAATCAAAGAATTACGAATAATTTCACCGTTATTTTTCTTGAATTTGTTTCCAATTTGAATTAACAAAGCAAACGAAGTCGTTCTTGTCTTTTCATTCGCATTGCGGGTAGAATCAATAACTTCTGCTAGAACACCGGTAATATAATGTAAGGAATCACTTGGTAAAAGTTCAATTAGTTTCCCTAAAGCCTCAAGCCTTTGTGGTCTGGCAGATGGTAAGGTGGAGGAGGAAGTTTCAATGAAAACCTGAATGATATTGGTGATTAGCGAGGCAATTGAAGAAACATCTTCAGAATCGAGCAGCTTTGTAATAATTCTGTAGGACCTTTTCTGAATTTGGGAATTCTCAATACGAACAGACTCATTAAAAATTGATAGCAAAGCGTTATGTGTGTCAGCTGGAATGTATTTTGTTATCAAAACAATTAAATCCATCATAGTTACAGAAAGTTTTGGAATGGAATTCTTCGCAGCTTTTCCTCCATCTTCCTTTGTTAAAGTTCCGTCTTTCTTCTCATCATCTAAAGCTTTTCTTAGCAATGTACAAACTTTATTGAATGTTTCCGTGAGTTCCTTAGCATCAGATATAGTGAAGTATGCTTCTATAGCTTCTGCAACATAATTTCTTTGATCCATAGGTATCTGAGTGAAAACATTGAATAAAACGGAAAGCAACTTGTTTGCCTTAGTCGTTGAAAGGTATTCTAAATCGGATTTTGANCTTGGAAATAGGGAATTGCTGGCTGAGAATGACATCCTCATTTTCTCCTTCAACAACTTCAAGACGGCCCTTAGCAGTTACAACTAGATTTTTCAGCGCATTGCAAATAACTGGTCTCAATTGAACCTTCTCGTATAACAAGCCTGATAATTTTGCGGCAAACTCATCAGAAAATGCAACTTTCAAATCAATTGGCAAATAACAAAAGTACGGTAATAACGACCAAATCTGATCAACAATTGTTGCAAAAATTTTAGTATTCATTGATTCAGGATTTCCTGTAGCAATTTTAGCTTCAAAAAACTCAGTGATGGGTAAAATATTCTTGGTATAAAATCCCAGCTGGGCCATCTGAACATTATCTCTCAAAATCGGTAGTAACCATGCTCTTCCGACCTTATTTGAGTCAGTTAAGTTGAGTGGAAGAACTTGTAAGACAGCTTCAGGACCCACTGCCGAAATTGCGGAGGCAATTACCTTTTCTGCGATGTCATTCAATTCAAAGCCTTCTTGTTCATTAGACCGCCAGTTACCGATTATTTCTAAGTGTGTCAAAAAGTCTGGATTAGCTCTTTGTCTTAATTTAGTAAACAGCGCAGATATTACTTCACAAACATCTTTAGCACTTTGTCTGTATCTGACTGTCAAGAAATCTGAGGTAAGTCCTGCTAAATTGGTGATAATTTGATCGACATCTTCGTATACCTTATTTGAAACTGCCGGTGGTAAAAGAAGATCTTTGTCCTTGATACCGTCAACAGTGATTGCAATGAGACACTGAGAGGCACTTTCCGCAATGCTGGAGTTTTCACTCAAAAAGTAACTACCAATAGATTTAAAGATTTCTGGTAACTTTGTGAGAATTTCTAAAGAATTGACATTAGATGAAAAGGAGCAAATCGCCTTGGCGATGACAGCTAACCATGAAGGTGCAAGATGTGGATCATTCAAAGAAGGCTTTAGATCAAAAATGATGTCTAACGCTTGAATAAACCTAGTGCTATCGATTTCCTTTGTCATAGAAGTGAAAATTCCTTCAAAGGCACTAAATGCAGATGATATCAAATATTGATCAGTGCTTTTACAAATTTCTAGAAGCACGTCACATAACGGTGTAATTTGTTTCAATGGCCATGCATTTGCTGAAGTGACAGATGCAATAAGCTGTAAATTATGAATTATCTGAGTATTAGAGTTATCCTTTGAATCTTTTGTAACTTTTTTTAGACCATTTGCGTTAATTAAAGTGATGAGGTGATTAAGAGCAAATTCCGCAGAATAAGTTGCAGCTAGATTCTTCGTTTTGACAGAATTTTCCTTCAATACCTTCATTACGGCATCCTGTGCTCTTTTTCTGACTTTTGGTCGTGGATCGAGAGACAAATCAAGTAAAGCAGATAATGCTCTCTTAGGTGAGATCTTGTAATTACTTGAATTGTTCCATGATTTGGAGTCTTGTGCCAATAACAGGGACTCTAGAAATCCGATAGCAGATTTTATAAGAGGGGCATCTGCATTTTCACTTGTTAGTGCAGGTGCAACTCTCACTAAAATGTCACTAAATTTGGATTTTAAGAGTTTTGATGGAGTGTAAGGTGATACTAGATCAAGGAAATACAACGCACATGTAGCCAAATCCATATCTTTGATTTCATTATTTTCACAACATTGTTCTAATAACGTCATAAACGAAATGAAATAGGTTACTGGAGAATTGTTTTGCTTTTGCTCTTTCAAATTCTCTTCAATCGTAGATAACACAACTGCCAACTTTTTCTGATTGTCAAGCTTTGAATTTACCTGAGATCTTATCTTATTCAGCTTGTCATCCATCTCCATAAGAGCAATCAAATGATCTGTCCTATCCTCATTGTCTGCCGACATAGTTGTAGCTGTTGACTTCAGTTTTTGAAAAAACGTAATTAAATCTGAAAATAATCTAAAAATTTATTTGAAATTGCTTAATTTGAAATTTTTTCTTCAAATTTAAAATTTCTGGCCAATATTTCAGAGATCTTCGAGTTTTGGTAATACTCCAAAAAAAAAATTTGATTAAAATTCGCGGTTAAAATTTCACATTTTGGTGCACGGATAGTGAAACTGAAAAGTTGATGTCGAACTTAGAACTCCAACTATTACGTAGCTTTGAAATAAATCTGGTCTCTTGCTGTAGTAAAAGCAATGAAGGGGCTAACCAGAATAAGACTAGTGAGAAAAGGTAGAACTAGACAACCGGTCTATAATATTGCTGTTGGTCACAAAAGGGGAAAGTTGACTGGTCTTCCGATTGAAGTCATTGGTACATACAACCCGGTACCTACACCCATCACTCCAGCAATGAAAGCTGCTGGTGTTATTCCAGTCAAAGAAGTTAAACTAGATTTTGATAGAGCAAAGTATTGGATATCTGTTGGTGCCCAACCAAGTGACTCTATCGCAAATCTTTTCAAAAAAGCTGGTATTTTACATGAGCAATGGCCAAGTCCAGCTAAAGCAGCCAAAGTTGCTCCAAGAGCGGTAGTTCCACTTGATGGAAAGACTTTTGCAAATTAATTACCTACAATATTTATTTCTCAAAGCTCTCTTTATACACGTGTACATAAAAGCAATTCAAGACTTTCTTCAACGAAATAAATATGGTCTATCATTCCAAAACTTTTCCTTGATAATGTCACAGTTATATTCCTTTATTTCTGTTTTCTTAAAACGTTTCAAGATTCTATTCAATGTTATTTCAGAAGGATTCTCATTGTATTTCTCGAGGGGGAAATCCACAACTTCTCTAACATATATAGTACCTTTCTTATATTGTTCTGGTTCATTATTGTAATTGATACCAAATTCAGTAAACAGGATCTCATTCTTATCTGCGCTTAAAGTGCCAATCAATCTATTCTCTGCCTCTTTTGTACTCATTCCCCCTTTACTTACTAAAGTCCAAAATGTAGTATTATATAAGTTATTGATATGACAATCAGCTTGCCTCCATGAAAAATAGTCTATAACATTGATGTTGTTAGGATATACTATTGCCCTTGCATCAAATGTTGGTAGTCGGTCTATATCAAGAGGTTTAGAATGGTTTAATTGATTCCAATAAAATTGGTAATAAGCACTGAAAGTTGAAGCAAATGTTGTTATCAACTTAAACTCTCGTCTTTCAAAAAGCTCACAGTCTTTTTTCAAAAGAAAAGAATACTCATCAGAGTCACCAAATGCCATAATGATATCAGGAATTGATTGCATTAATTTCAAAGCTGATTTGTTGATAATCTCCAAAGCAAGTTTATCATTAGGTTTCTCAAATTCATAAAAATCAGAAAACTTATGAAATCCTCTGCCATCAACTCTAATCACAATATGAGTTTGCGGTAACAAAATATTTTCCCTTTCAAAGGTTCTGACATACTCAAATCGTGAATTGGCCATGATTGTTATTGGTCCACATCGTATAGAACATGAAAAGTTAAAAAATGCTCTTTGTCACCAAAAAAATTCAGTTCACTTCAATTAAATCAGCGTGTGCATATATATATAGGCCTGATTATTTTTAATAGAAGTGATACTGGATATTCAAATCGTTAGTGTAAAACTGTACAAACTATTTACATAACTACAAACTATCCCCTTTCCCGGCTTCAAGGTCATTTGTTCCCTCAAAATGTTCATGAATGTAATTAGGATCATAATGATCTTCTATGAATTTTCCAGATTCTCTCAAGAATCTTAATTGTTTAGGAATAAACTGTTCGCAGAAAACGGTATGATCTTTACCTCTAAAGATAGCAAAATCAAGCTTTTTTCTGCAAATGTATTCGTCAGCCATTGACCATAAACTCAACTCCAAATCGATGGATCCCCTAGGCCAATCTTCACCCAATATTCTACGCTTTTGATCAATAACTTCACCATCTTTTCTTACATACATTTTCTTTTCTTCAAAGAGAAAGAATGGGTCAAATTTAGGATCATGACAATGATAAAACATAGGTTTAGATGATGAAACTGGGTTTCCTTCAATGAAATATTTGTTATAATCATACTGAAAGTTTGGATCTTTGGAGTCTGTTTTGATCCTTTGTTGAATCTTTTTAATATTTTCATAATCTGTGAGAGGGTCATATTGAACAATTGCACCATGTTCCCATGTATTAAGGTGATTCCAAAACCCATATGTTTTATCTGGTCTTTTATAAACTTGGTAGTATGGTAACTTGAAGTAATTAGCTCCAGCAACAAAAGTTTCCTTGTCACCTTCACCTGCACCACCTTGTGACAATAGTGGATGGTAACAAAAAGGTCCATCTGCATTATAGTATAGTGCCAATAATAAAGATTTGAAATGGACATTTTTGTCGATTAACATCTCTCCCGATTCAGTCGACCAATCTTGCAGAGTATTCTCTCTATCGTGAAATGCAATATCGGTTCTAATGTTTTTAGTCTCACGATTTGGATCAATAAGATCAAGATCAGTCCACACATCGTTGAGGTGACGAACCATATTATTTTTGACATCAATACCAGCAATCTTGTAGTAAAGGGGGGAATCTGTTCTTCTCCAAAAATCAGGCCATGTAATCATCTTGAATTCTTTATATAGCTGGCTAGTAAATATAGGTTCGGGATTAGTGACAGCATAAGAGTCTGAATCTAACAAAAATACGTCTTTAAAAGAAGATGCTAAAAGGGCTAAACCTTTCAATTGATAACCGGTTAAATTCATTTTCTCTAAAACTTCTTTTCCAAAAACATTTTCCATTTGAACACATTTTGCGTTTAGTTTAGGTAAAAGTTCTTCACATAGGAGAGGTTCATAATCAGAAGCTGTAGGAAGAATAATTTCTACTGGTAAATTGGCACCAAGTTTTCTCAAAGATTTCACTGCAAGGAAGGAAAACCATGAGTATTTACCACCTCCTACAATAGCGTAACCCTTTCCCTTGTAAAAAGTAGGCGTATATGAAGGCATGTTAGAAATCACATTTTTATGCTTGATAGTCAAATCATTTACAAACTCATCGTTGAATTCGAACAAAGATAGTAATTTCTCTTCGGAAACATCATCGCTTTCTTGTGCAATAAAATAAACTGGATCAATTTTTGGCTTTCCAGAATCATCCAAAACCATACGTTGTTTCAAAGGGTATGAACATTTATTATCTTGCAAAAGGTCAAAGTATGTAGCAAAAAACTTTTGTACATTTGCATCACCATTCAAAAATGACTGAACAGTAACTGAGTCTAAATTTTTGGTTTCATATTTATATTTGGAGGAAACCGATTTACCTGCACCCAGAGAATCGTGATTTTTCAAATAGCTTTGAATATCGGTGACTGAGGTCGAAGAGTCCAAATTTGACGTGAAAAGGTAGACGGCTATGCAAATTAGCACAGAAAAAATAGACACCCTTGCCAAACTCCTTCTTCTGAATATCATATGTTGTGGGGCGCCAGAGAAATGGTGTCTGCACGTAGTCAGTTATAGCTGAAAATTGTTGAAAAACGGCAAAGTTTATTTCCTTTTGCCAAAAATAAACACTTGCATGCAGGCCTGTCGGTCTTAGAAAAAAATGCTTTCTGCTAGAATTTTATCGCGATAGATCTCAATTTCTTTGTTCATTGTTAATATTAATATACCAAATTTTACTTATTTTCAACATTGCTTACGTCTTTGTTGACAGCGCTTCTCAAAATTGACTCAAGCTTGCTGGTGGGAATCATTGGCAGATTATTGATCACAAACTCAGAATTATGTACAAGCCAAAGACAATACATACGACAAGTCGATTTAGAATATACTCGGTTGTGTTCGGACTGATTGTTGGTTATATTTTGTTCTTATTGAACTCCTATTCCTCATCAGCAACATCGAAGGCAATATCCAATTTCTATAGATTCAACCCACATACTAGAGGTGCAAATCCATATAATTATAAAACTACATTGGAAAGGTTAAATACTTATTTCCCTTATGATAACTCACCTAGAAGAATCGACAAGAATATCATTCAAATGTGGAAAGTACCACCAACTGATCCAGACTTCCCACACAGAGACCTAGTTGCAACATGGAAGAACGAAAATCCTACATACAAATACAATTTGTATACAGATGATGAAATTCATGAACTTCTTGTCATGCATTTTGCTAATACAGTTCCAGAAGTTGTTGAAGCATTTGATTTGATGCCAAATAAAATTATTCAATCTGATTTTTCAAGATACCTTCTTATTTTTTTGTATGGTGGATTATATACTGATCTCGATACTAAAATGCAGAAACCAGTTGATACCTGGTTTGATTCTGATAGAAATGTGGGTTTTGTTGTTGCGGTTGAAGAAGATATGAATGTAGAAAATTGGGAACATTATATGACGAGAAGAGTTCAATTCGAACAATGGACTTTCAAGGCTAAGCCAAGGCATCCAATTCTTAAGAAACTTATTGCCAAAATCGTTGAAACTACATTTAATGCTGCTAAAAATCATAAATTACAAGCTTATTACAAAGATTTCCATGGAGTGGACAGATGCAATTCGATTGATATTATGGAATGGACTGGACCTGTTGTTTGGACTGATACTATTTATGGACACATGAATTCTATATCGAATCCAACAATTGTGGATATTGATTCTAGTCGTAACGTTTATGGTGAACTTTTTGGACCAGAAGAAGATCCCTCTAATTTGATTACTTGGAAGTTTTTCACTGGGTTAGTTGCACCCGTTATGGTTGACGACGTTGTAATTTATCCAAAGCTTTCCTTTAGAGAAGACAATCAAAATAATTGTGGTAAATACTGCTACGTTTTCCATGAATTTGGTGGTTCATGGAAGAACAATGGTAAAGGTGAAGTTAAACAGAAAGAAGAAGAAGGTGAGAAAAATTCAAACGATGATAATGAAAACAAAGAAGGTAACAACGATGAAAATAAGGATGGTGGAAACAATGAACACCGAAAAGTAAAGAGAGGGGAAGAATATGTAGAACTAGATTGCACTTATCCTTATAAGCCACTATAGATTAGTTTTGAATTTATTTATAACATTACACTTAACTATATGGGAAACTTAAATAAAGATAGTATAGTAGAACATGCATGCATAGTTTGTGTGTGGCAGACACCGGGTAACTTGTTGATTTAGCGAGCTGGTTAATTTGAATTTTCGTTTCCAACATGAACTTACCAGTTGGATTTTTCAGAAGAGAACTTCTCAAATTCCATCATTTATCGACAAACATGATGTCCTTTCTACATATATCTAAAAGGGCACAGAGTACTGTTGCAGAAGTCCTTACACGTTTTAATCTTGATATTTCTAAACAATTAGTTTCACCTTCTGCTATTCCTTATATAAAATCACAGGAACCAATCACATTTACTTCTAATGAAGCAAAACGTCAACGTCGTCGTCTTTTATCAAGACCTGGTTTAGTTGCTGTTAAAAGGGGTATGACATGTTATTTTGATAATCAAGGTCGTCGTCTACCTGCAACTATTTTAGAAATTGTTCAAAATGAAGTTGTTTATAATAAAACTATTGAAAAGAATGGTGTTTATGCTGTTCAAGTTGGTGCAGGATATAAAAAGCCACAGAATGTTACAAGACCAGAGTTGGGTCATTTTAGAAACGCCAAGGTTTCACCTAAGGCATATTTATGTGATTTTCAAGTTGCAAAAGAGGGAGATCTAGTGCCCGTGGGAACAGAACTTAAGGCAGATCATTTCAAAGTTGGTCAACTAGTTGATTGTATATCTGTTACAAAGGGTAAAGGAACACAAGGTGTAATGAAAAGATGGGGATTTTCTGGTGGAAATGCATCTCATGGTGCATCTAAGTCACATAGATCTGCAGGTTCTACTGGTCAAAATACCTCTCCAGCTAGAGTTTTTCCTGGTAAAAAGATGGCAGGTAGAATGGGAAATGTTACAAATACTATCTTCAACTTAGAAGTGTTGGATGCTAATGCAGAAGACGGTTACTTGCTTGTGAAAGGTTGTGTAAGTGGTAGTAAAGGTTCTTTCATCGAGGTAAGGGATGCTTTGAAAAAGTTTGGTAAACACTTGATTAACGAGTCCAAATACTAGACTTTATATAATATATATATATTCATTATGTACAATTCATGTAAATATCTGCACAATCATAAAGAACTTAAACGTCATTCAACGTCGTCATACTTTGTGAAAAACAATACACGTACAACCCCGCAAATTGATTGCGCCGAATAATCGGAATAATTGCCATGTTTTAACTATTTAAGTTTTAACACTTCCCCCCACAGATTTCTTCTTTTGAAATGTTAACTAAGTAATGTCTGACACTCTACAATACTATGTTAGAGGGAAAATAAGCGAAATACATATCAACAATCCTCAATCGCTTAATTCCTTCACTATACCAGAGTTTGTTCAATTAGCCCATTTATTTGATAAAGCTGATAAGGATGAAACAACTTC
Source organism: Pichia inconspicua (assembly GCA_004931855.1). NCBI lineage: Eukaryota > Fungi > Ascomycota > Pichiomycetes > Pichiales > Pichiaceae > Pichia > Pichia inconspicua. The sequence continues at coordinate 16,161 of SELW01000192.1, forward strand.
GATAACTTTAATAACTTCAAGTGGAACTTTTTTTTCAACGGGGGCCAACATAAAATCAATCTCTAAAATGGTCAACCTCACGAAGCTTGATTATTATGAGCAAATAACATCCAAAAATATTTATCTCGTAAATACTATTTTAAATCATAAAAAGCTAATCGTTGTTGCATTAAACGGGCCTGTTATTGGCCTTTCTGCGGCTTTGGTTTGTTTGATGGACATAATTATTGCAAGAAAACCTGTTGAAAATAATTCTTATGAACCATACATGCAATATCCATTTGCTACCATCGGTTTAGTTAACGAATGTGGTGTTTCTGCCTCCCTACCAAAAAGAATAGGCATCACTAATAGTTTAAAGGCAGTTTGCCTTGCTCAAAAGATTTCATTGGAAACATTGCAAACTTGTGGGTTTATATCTGATGTAATTGAGACAGATAATGTGGATGAATTCAATGAAAATGTGAGAAAACAATTAAATGGTTTTTGTGATTCGTTAGCAAATGACTCAATAATGGAAAATAAACTAATGATTAAACAAAATTTTAATCATCAAGTTAATCTTCAAATTGTAGATGAAAGCATGTCTGGATTGAATCGATGGATAAATGAAAGACCGCAATCAGCTTTCAAAGCGATGCTTTCTAAATCAAATCACTCGAAGGGAAAATTATAGTACTATCAATTAGTCAGTATGTAATTAAATGCTAAACTGTTTAAAAAAGTAAAAAAATATTAACATTATAGTTGATGCGAGGTTCGAACTCGCGACCTTCCCCGTGTAAAGGGGACGTCGTAACCACTAGACCAAACAACTATTTGTTGAAGTGTAAAGAAGTAGACGCAGGTCGTCGTGGAAGGCTTGCCGTCCTAGCTGAGCCTC
>SELW01000308.1:0-17033 GCA_004931855.1 Pichia inconspicua
TTTTGGGGGGGCTTTTGGGGGGGCTTTTCTATAGGCCAGGCTTTTGGGGCTTTGAGGGGGCTTAGATCGGTCAATTTCTGAGTTGCTTTTGTGAATTGCCGAGCGGGTCACGTGGAGTGGTCACGTGTGTGTGAGGGTGGCCGGGTCGATCGTCGGGCTGCGTGTCACGTGATGGTCCATTATATTTCTGGTCACGTGACATTGTCTACTTTCGTTGCAACAACGCGTAAATGAAATACCCATTTTGCATTTGGACGTGTATACGTGTTTCTCTCTGATCAGCAAAACATTCTTCTTCATTCCTTCAACACTCCCTCTCTCCACCTCCCATCCCCCCCCCCCACTACACAATGGAGCATCTTGTCCCTGACACTCTTCTAAAGATCTTTACCAACAATGACACCTCTCAACCAATATACTTCCAAATCCATGTCGCAAAATCACTCTCTGAACCAGGCAAAAAGAGACTACTAATAAATGACTCAAAATGGTGTGTTAATGGTATTTTCAAACCAAATGAACATCAAAAGGAACTTGAAAATTTCAAAAAATTTAACATTTATTATTCTGATAATTATCATTTGGCTACTGTCAATAGTAAAAATTTCATTATCTTCAATACTTTGAAAAATATAGGTGATGGTCCAACAGTTGATAAAGATAGTTTCCAAAATTTAGAACATTATCTGAAAGATCATCCTGAAATTAATAAATATGAAAAATCTTTAAATTTGGCAAATACTACAACAAACAATAACCATCCAACTACAACACATTCTCCTTCACCTTCTCCTTCTACAAATCCTCAATCAACTATAACTAAACAAAATAATAATTCATCAACAACACCTTCAAATATTTCTTCCAAATTCAAATGTTTTATTACAATTGATCAAATCTCTGCTTATCAAACTCAATGGTCAATTAAGGCTAGAGTTAGCTTTAAAGGTGATATTAAAACTTGGAGTAATGCAAGAAGTTCTGGTAAATTATTCTCTTTCAATTTAATGGATGAAACTGGTCAAATTAAAGTTACTTGCTTTAATGCTGCTGCTGATAAATATTTCGATATCATTCAAGAAAATAAAGCTTTTTATATAACAAAGGCTAGAGTTGGTGTTGCAAATAAAAAATTCTCAAATTTATCACATGCTTGTGAATTAACTTTCGAAAATGAAACAATTCTTGAACCTTGTGAAGATGAAGCTGTTGCTCCAATTAAATTCAATTTTGTTAAATTGAATGAATTGGCTAATTTAGAAAATAATGCTTACGTTGATGTTTTAGGTATAATAAAAGAAGTTGGAGAAAATAGATCTTTCACTTCAAAGGCAACAGGAAAGGAATTCGAACGTAGAGATATTGTAATTGTTGATGAAACTCAAACTGCAATAAATGTTGGTTTATGGAATAAAACTGCTCGTGATTTCAATTTAGATGTTGGTACTCCAATTGCTATTAGAGATGCTAAAATTAATGAATTTAATGGTAAACAATTAACTTTAGTTTTCACTTCAATTATTGTTTCAAATCCAAATGTTCCTGAAGCTTATAAATTAAAAGGTTGGTATGATAAAGAAGGTTCTCTTGGTAATTATACAAATCTTAGATCAACTACAACAATTTCAAATAATTTAAGTTCAAAAGATTCAATTCTTGAACGTTTAACCATTAAAGCAGTAAATGAACAAAAATTAGGTTATGATGCTTCAAAACCTGATTTTTTCACTTTAAAAGCTTCAGTTTCATTCATTAGACCTGAAAATTTTAGTTATCCTGCTTGTTCTTCAACTGATTGTTCTAAAAAAGTTATACAACAATCAGATGGTACTTGGCGTTGTGAAAAATGTTCATTGAATTTCCCAACTCCAAATCATAGATATATAATGACTGCAAGTATACTTGATGAAACTGGACAAATGTGGATTAATTTATTCAATGAACAAGCTCAAACTTTAATTGGTGTTGATGCTAATAAACTTTTAGAAATAAAGGAGAAAAGTCCAACTGCTTTAAAAAATTATTTAAATGATAAAGTATTATACAAAGAATACGCTTTTAGAATTAAAGCTTCACTTGATAGTTATAATGGTCAAGATAGAGTTAGATTTCAAGTACTTTCATTATCTAATATTGATCCATCAATTGAAGCAGATGTGTTGGCAGAACAAATCGATAAATTCAATTTCTAATTTCTCTCCTTCTCCCCTCTTCTCCTCTTCCCCTTTTTTTAAAACAGTTTCATATCCCATAATCTACCATACCGCTTACTGTAAACCAAAATTCCTGAATTATACGATTCGAAACTCTTTGTCCTCTACTAAGGGTAAGTTTTTTAACAAAAGTTTTAACATCTGATTCATTAACAAGAGATTTACCCATATTTTCCCTCTCCAAATTGATTTTGGCAAATGCTGGTTCAATCCATTTAGTCAAATATCCTTCATATTTAGCTGCTAATGCTCTTATAATTTCAATATAAAATTCAACATTAGAACGTGATGTATTAGTAAAACCTTTAAATAATGAAAATGCAAATAATTCACCAACACTTTCTTCAATTAAAAGTTTACGAATAAAATTAACATCTTCAAGTTGACCTTTCCGTAAAAATATCAAATTTGTCCAAAATCGACATAATGCCATAACAACAAATCTTTGTTGACAATTACTATCTAATTGGTTAATTGCAACATAAACAACATTCTGAAATCGATTCATTTGAATTAAATCTGTTGGATATCTTGCAATAATATCACTAAACAAAGAGAAAATATGTTGAATAATGTCAACATCGTTCACAACTTTATCAAATTGTTCAAACAATATCTTATCAACAACTTCAGCAATTCTCAAATTATTTGTCCCAAGTTCTAAATTGAGCGTTTTAGATATTGTCAAAGAAGTATGGTTGGATTTTACAACAGTTCCATATAATTGTGTAATGATTGTCAATGGGGGATTAATTGATTTTTTGATTTGATGAGTTTGACAATACGTTGCACATCTTATAACATATTCAATAATATCATCATATTCTAATACAAAAGGACCAGGTAATGGTTCACTCAAACCAGCTTTTAAAAATGCATAAACTTGTTCAAGAAAATCAGATCTCATATTGTAATTTGAATCAAGTCCTGGGATCATCTCTGTTGGGAAAGTGAAAAGCATAATCAATCTCTGGCATTTTCTATGAACTCTAAATTTGAAATCATCGTTAACTTTCCAATATTGATACATTATTTGAACTTTATTTGGATCATTCTCAAAAATTTCATCCCATTCTCCAGGTAATTGTAAACCTTTCGCCAACCCCGTTACTGCACCAATCATAGAAAGCAAATAATTGTCAATTTTTTCTAAAATTTGCGGATTATCACTATTTCCATTCACTGATGTATAAGCATTCATTGATTCATTGTAGATAATATCAAGTAAATTTGAAACTTTCTCAGCTTGTAAATCAAGATTATCAACTGTTTGTAAAATACTTGAATAACTACGAATAATTCGTGATCGTACACTTAATTCAACATCGTATTTATTAACTATCATCAAATTTGCTGTATTTTCAAAATCCCCTAATAAATCAACTAAATTACTACGACATGAATCTGTGATCGACAAAATAGCTTTTGATGTTGATTCTTGGTACTCGCTAAATTTGAAATATTCAAACAAAAATACTAACACATCTTTCATATATCCTGACCTTATATCAGATTGATAAAACCATGTGACATTAGATAAGAAATTAATAGTATCTTTGATCAGAAGTTGATAGTTTTGAGTATTTGTAATATTGTTAACAATTGAAGGTATAATATTCAAAAAACCACTTGTAAATAGTAAGTCTAAATCAGGTAAAAGTTCATCATTTGCAGATTTGGAGTCAAGCATTGAAACAATATAACTTAACAAATATAATGAAGTATCTGCATCGTTAATACTAGCCAAGGGATTTCGTACAAAGGACGTTGCAATACAATCTATTAAATTGTGGAAAATCTCAACTCTAGCAATTGCAAATAGTGATTCAAACAATTCACCAATGTCTCTTCTAAAAGCAATAAATTCATCAGAATAATCGTTATAATCACTAATTATATGTGCCTTCTTCCAATATATGGTTGACAATTTTAAGAAATATTGTTTTGCCTTGTTATTCAATGCTTCCAGTTTCCCGTTATCAGAACCAAGTATAGTTTCAATACTATCACTATCATTAATGAAAGCTTCCACAAATAATAACCAAAATTCTAATAAATCAACTGACCAAGTTTCATCAGTAATTGGTTCCCCATGTTGATTTGTAAGGCTTAAAAGATGCTCAAATCTTGAATCATTTGCCGGGTCAATCATCTTCACAGCTAAACTAATCATATCAGAATCTAAAAACAATGCCACAAATTTACTCAATTTAGAATTTTCATCCATATCATTTGAATTGATGAATTTGAAAATCCATTCACTGTAAATAAGTCTATCCAATAGTTGTTTGTTGTGATTATTAACCATTGACGGATGAGTATCAAATACATCATATAGTAAGTTGAGTGCATCAATATCATAATTTGCTGCAAGTAACTCAACTACCACAGTGAAATATTCATTCAAGTCAGAAGTTACAACAAAATCAAATTCTGCTCTACTTAAATAAACTGACCAAGCTTGCAAAGAATCAATCCAAAGTTTCTTCATCTTTTCATTCACATTTATCAAATCAATTGCATTATTAAGTAAATTTTTAGTTGTTGTGTCCAGTAAAGTTTCGATAATTAATCTGTTTGTCTCTGCAGTTAATCCATTCCATTTATTCAATTCTTCAGCATAAATTTTACTCGACAACAGACCTAGATTGAGCAAGTGAATTTTATCAAAATTTAATTGTTCTAAACTTTGCAAAATACCATCAAGGGGACAATATTTTGTCTTTGTATATGCTAAAGCGATATTTGATAAAAGTTTCTGAATGACAAATAGTTCAAGATTTTTACAACAAGCATCTACAATTTCAGCAGCCAACAAATCGACAAATTCATTATCCACCCCATCTTCATTATTGTTTATAAATACAGTGTATGTTAATGCGCCAAAGAATTGTACATTTGGATCATTTTGGATCTGTAATAGTTCGTGAGCTAAAGATTTAGCATAAGGTTGCTTTTGAATCGATTGTAATTGTTGTTGTGTAGAGATAACCACAGATCTATCCTGATTAGGCGCATAGAGAGTATGGATGCTATTAATTACCGACTCTAAGTCCATGTGGTTGATAATCAGAGAGTGAATGAAAGTTTTGATATATAATGTCAGTTCAAGATAAAGTCATCGATCTGGTTACGTAAAGTCTCGGACGAATCGGTGTTGGCAGAAAGAAGGTTTGAAAAAAATTGGAAGTTAAATTTCTCTAGTTGGCCAAAATTGCTCTAATTTTATGTGCATGAAAATTGTCTCGCGGTGACAGCTCACGGCTGTCCCAGTCCGTCACACAATTTTGCGGCCCCACTTGGTCAGCGTCAGATGTTTGTTCAAATGTGGCGAATAGCAGCAACTCCATACCAGATTACGGTCATCTTCTTTGCTTAGGGACTGATTTTAACTGTTACTATCCATTAGTATTTTCTATTTTGCAAACATCAACTTCGTTATAAAGAGATATTTAATAAACATTAAAATGACATCTATCGGAAATAACCCACATAATATGACAAAACCATCGATGTTTTCCCTTATTTCACAGAATGGACTTGCAGGTGCAACAACTATTGGACAGGCATCACAAGGACATAGATTTCCAAATGGTACAAGGTGCAATGACTGTACTTGTTCACCAGGTTTATTAAGTAGAAACAGACGTTCCTCATTATATTTGAGAAGAATTTTATCAAATAGTTCAAGGGCTAGTTCTGGTGGAAGTTTACCTTCTTCACCAAGAAGACATTTTACTAGAACAGCATCTGGTAGGAATAGTGTTATTGATGAATCATTTGCATCTAATTCAAGTGTTGATGGATGTGTTGGTGTTACAGATATCAATACATCAGGTCGTTTAGAGAAATTAAGAAATTTGATGAAAGATGCCAATCTTGGAGTTTATATTGTACCATCTGAAGATGCTCATCAATCTGAATATACATCACCTGTTGATCAACGCAGAGCTTTTATTTCTGGATTTAGTGGATCAGCAGGTGTTGCAATTATTACGAGAGAAATTTCTTCAATGAATGAAACACCTGAAGGTTTAGCATTTTTAGCAACAGATGGTAGATATTTTACACAAGCTGCAAATGAACTTGATTTTAATTGGACACTTTTAAAGCAAGGTACACCAGGTACACCAACATGGCAAGAATGTGCTGTTGAAAATGCAGCATTATTATCATTAGATTCAGGTGAAGTTGTTAATATTGGAGTTGATCCTAAATTAATTACATATAATGAAGTTAAGAAATTGAATGAATTAATTGAAAAGAAACTTGCTGAGAATAATAAATTTAAAATTAGTCTGAAACCTGTAAGGAATAATTTAGTTGATGATATTTGGAATTATTTTGAAACTGTACCTGTTAGGAAATTTGGACATGTTTTCAAGTTAGATGATAAATATACTGGAGAGACTACAAATAGTAAAGTTGAAAGGTTAAATAAGGAATTTTTTGAGAAACTTGGAACCAATACAATGTTTTTAAATACATTAGATGAGATTGCATGGTTATTAAATTTAAGAGGTGAAGATATTGAATATAATCCATTATTTTATAGTTATTTGATGATCAATGGTAAGAAATTAGTATTATATACTGAGAAATTTGATAGATTTGATGAAGAATTGAGAGGATATTTTAAAGAGATTAATTTAGAATTGAAAAGGTATGATGATGTTTGGTTTGATATTAGGAAAATTGCAACTGATCTTAATAATAATGATAAGAAATTAATTTTAACAAATGAAGCATCATGGAAGATGGTTAATTGTATAATTGCCAAGAATTTTATTCAAATTGATTCACCAATTAAATTAATGAAGGAAGTTAAAAATAAAGTTGAAATTGAAGGACAAATTGAAGCACAAATTGAAGATGGCTATGCATTAATTAAATTTTTTTCATGGTTAGAAAATGAATTAGTTGAAAGGCAAGCATTTTTAAGTGAATATGATGCAGCAATGGAACTTTTAAAGATTAGATCAAGTTTAAAGAATTTCCGAGGATTATCATTTGAAACTATTTCATCTAGTGGATCAAATGCAGCAATTATTCATTATTCACCAAATAGTGAGAATTCTTCATTAATTAATCCTAATAAGATTTATCTTTGTGATTCAGGTAGTCAATTTTTAAATGGTACAACAGATACAACACGTACATTACATTTTGGAGAACCAAGTAATGAAGAAATTAAAAATTATACACTTGTATTAAAGGGACATATTGCAATTAGTAAATTAAAAATACCAAATAATAAAATTACCGGATATCAAATTGATTGTATTGCAAGACAATTTTTATGGAATTTTGGACTTGATTATATGCATGGTACAGGACATGGAGTTGATTCATTTGGACCTGTTCATAGTGGTGGTATTGGAATTGGATTTAGATCATATTGTAATGAATATAAATTAAGATGTGGTAATTTATTATCAAATGAACCAGGATATTATAAAGTTGATGAATATGGTATTAGAATTGAAAATATGATTTATTTAAAAGAATGTGAAGATATAAGGGATACATTAGAAGTTGTAACTACAACTAGGGTACCATATTGTAAGAAATTAATTGATATTAATTTATTAAATGATGAAGAGAAAGAATGGATTAATGAATATCATAATTTAATTTGGAGAACATATGAGAAAAGGTTTGATAAGAAGAGTATTGAATGGAAATGGTTGAAAAGGGAGACAAGTCCAATATAATTGTGTATGTTTGTGTGTGTATAGTTTTTAATTGATTAGAAAAGATTAACTAGGGTATATAATTGAATAAATAAATAAATTAATAATAATAATAATTGTTTGGGTTTTTTTTTCATTTTTATTATACCATAAAAGATTCACCACAACCACAAGTACCCTTTGAGTTTGGATTTTTGAAAACAAATTTACTACTTAATTTATTATCAATCCAATCCATTTCTGAACCAATAATTGAAAATAAAGCTTTTGAATCAATAACTACTTTAATATCACCATCTTGAACAATTTCATCGAATTTTTCAGGTTTATCAACATATTCTAAATGATAAGTTAAACCTGAACAACCTCTATTACGAACCGATATTCTAATTAATTTTGGATTTGGACCTTTAGATAAAGCACGTAGATGAGATTTGGCAGTTTCAGTTAATGTTATTGGAGCTCTAAGTGGTTTAAGAGTTCTTCTCTTCCTTTTCTTTGTAGTTGGAGGTGTGGTAGAAGTGGTGGTGGTAGTGGTGGTGTTGGCCAAAGGTGTTGGAGTTGTTGTTGGGGTTGTTGATATTGGTGATGGAGTTGGAGTTGGAGTTGGAGTTGGAGTTGTTGAATTTCCAATTACATGCCTAGACCAACGTTTTGGTTGAACAGGTTGTTCAGATTGAGATATGGTGTTATTGTTGTTGTTGCTGAAATTGAGTGTATTATTGCGAACAATGGATTGAGCAGAAGTATTAAGTAAACGAATTGAAGGTGAAAACCTTAGAGTTGCAGTGTAATTTAGACGATTAATCATTGTATATTGTATGTGTTGTATGTGTTATGAGTAGTGTCAATGGATTAGTGATGAAAAGATATATTGTGTAAAGAAAAGAGTTGTTTTAATGTTGGGGAAAAAAGACTAAAAAAGTAGAAAAGTGGAAAAGGGTCAGGTCGGGTCGCTAGTCAGCCAGAGCCCAGTTGAGTATTATGATGACTGAGAAATTAGGGCGAATATTATTTGACGGGAGTCGAATGGCGAAAGGCTAAAGGAGTCTGGGGGAACAGCGAGGGAAGAGCGAGGGAATTCTGGGGGGGCGTGACGGGCAGGACGGGCGGGACGGGTCCGGGGGGAAGGGCCGGGGGGCTTTTGGGGTCTTTGGGGGGGCAGCTTATTCGGCGATGTGTGATTGGCTGGACAGGGGAAGCATTCACTCCGATCTCGCAATAGGTCACGTGGTGTAAACGGGGTCACGTGTGTCGGGATTAGGTCACGTGTTAAGGGTTTGTCACGTAAGTCATACGGTCACGTGTTTGTGGTGTCACGTGCCCGCCTTTCCAGACCTTTTCCTCTTCGGCCAAACTGACTGAAATTCTTTTCTTTCCCCCCGCATTCTGCTGAAATTGGCCCGAGCTCGGACCTGTCCTTGCTCCTCAAACCTTCAACTCCGACGACAGTGACAGCGTGGGGTAAATACTATACCAACTCTATAAGATCCCATGCTTTACTTTACTACACAGGTTTTAGCTACCAATCTTCTTTTATACTAACCACCCATTCTCCCATGAATTCACCAACTTTAAACACCCTTTTGGCCCGTATAATACCCAAACTTTCCAATAACAAACTTGCTAAATCAATTATACATGAAATTAAAGTTGAAAAAAGAGTTTGGAAAAAATATTTGCAATTGATTCAATTCTTAAACATAAATCCAAATGCAAAACCTGTTTGGTTATTCTTCCTTACAATATTAGTTTGTGCTTCTTCATTCACTTCTTTCCAATTGGTTAAATTATTCCAATTCTTAACTGCTAAATTATCACCAACTTCAAATAATTTCATAACAAGGCATCCAAATCTTTCAAATTCTTATAATAATTTCAAAAAATTATTAACTTTAAATCCACTTTCATCTTCAAATAATCGTCATATCAATGTACCTTATAAAAATAAAATAATCAAACTTAATATCCCTGTACCTTCAACTGATAAAATTGAACGTGATAAATTGATATTCAAGAAATTCATGAAAGAACATGAATCTCAAAAACTGAATCTACCTTCAACTTCTTCCTCTTCTTCTTCCCCCTCCTCCTCCTCCTCCTCAACTTTAAGATTTCAATTCTTAGAAAAACTAACAATCATTTGGAATACAATCTTAATTCCAAATTTGTTTCATAAAAATTCTTACATTTTATTACTTCAAATCTTATTTTTGGTAGCAAGAACTTGGTTAAGTTTATTAGTTACTAAATTAGATGGTCAAATAACCAAAGATTTGATGAGTTTTAATTTGAAATATTTCTTAAGAGATATAATTTATTGGTTCTTATTTGCTGTCCCTGCTTCTTATATCAATGCCGGAATTAAATATTTAACTAAAAGATTATCTCTTAATTTTAGAACAAATTTGGTCCGTTATTGTCATGATCTTTACATGGATTCAAAATTGGTTTATTATAAATTACAATACAATAAAAATTCTAATTTAGATAAAAATTATCAACTCAATTTCGAAAATTTCAATCAATACATTACTGATGATATTAAAACTTTTTGTGATACTTTAACTAATCTATTCACTAATGTTGGTAAACCTTCAATTGATTTATTCCTTTTTGCCTTTTATTTAAGAGATAATATAGGTAATTTGGGAATTTTAGGTATACTCTTAAACTATTTCTTCACTGGTTTAATCCTTAAAAATTATTCTCCAAATTTTAGCAAATTGTGGAAAATCAAAAGTTTCTTTGAAAGTATTTATTTCAACTACAATCTAAATTTGATTAATAATTGTGAAGAAATATCATTTTACAAAGGTATCAATTTTGAAAGATTTAAAGTAAAGGAAATTTTTGGAAGATTGATGAATCAAGTAAAACTCGAATCAACCCTTCGTTTCAAATTTCAATTACTTGAAGATTATATCTTGAAATCTGTTTGGCCTACATTCGGTTACTTCTTTGCAAGTTTACCAATTTTATTCGATTCAAATTCAACTTCAGTCACTTCAATTGCTTCAAATAATATTAAATCTTTCACTGTTAATAAACGTTTAATTCTAAGTATGGCCGATGCCGGTTCTAGATTGATGTATTCAATAAAGGATATTTCTAAATTAAGTGGTTTAACTGATAGAGTATTCACCTTATTGGTTAATTTACATCAAGTTCATGATGTAAATTTCATGTATGGTATGATTTTAGAAAATAACCTTTCTGCAAATTCACCTGCTTTATCAAAATTCAAAATCACTGGTGGTTTCGGCTCAAGTTATAACCTATCATCATTTGCTTCAAGATCTAAACTTAAATCAATTGCAAATTCTGCTTCTTCACAATCTTTTGAAATGGGTACTATTCAGAAAAATTTCAATGGTTTAAGATTCGAACATATAGATATTATACCTCCTTCAATAAAAGGACCATTTGCTACCCCAATATTGAAAAACTTAAATTTTAAAATCTTAAATGGTGAGAACCTTATCATTCATGGTAAAAATGGTTCGGGTAAAACTTCAATTGTTAGAATCATTTCTGAACTTTGGCCATTATTTAATTCAGGTTTACTTAGTAAACCTTCAAATAATGATATTTTCTACGTTAGTCAAAAGCAATATTTTGTTAATGGTTCACTTAGAGATCAAATCATTTATCCATTAACTTGGAAATCTTGTTTGAATAGAGGTTATGATGATTTAAAACTCAAAAATATTTTAAAAGATGTTGGACTAGATTATTTAATTGAAAGATTCGGTTTAGATTATAATCCTCATGGTGATGGTATGGTTGTAGAAAATATGGTTGTTAATGATAAAGAAATTCAATTGATGGAATCTTACGTTCCAGGTAATGTCCAAGGTAAAGTTAATTGGGATAATCTTTTAAGTGGTGGTGAAAGACAAAAACTTATATTTGCAAGAGTTTTATTTCATAATAAAAAATTGGTGGTTTTAGATGAACCAACAAGTGCTATCAGTTACGATTTTGAAGATATCTTATTTGATCTTTTAAAGAAGAGAGGCTTTACCTTAGTCACAATTAGTAACAGAGAAAGTTTAATCAAATATCATGATTACATCTTAAGATTAAATAATGATCCAAATGCTCCTTCTAATGGTGTTTTCTCTAAAATTGATGAAGAATATTTGAAAAAATTCGAAACTTTAGATGGTGAAATTGAATACCTTGAAAAGCAAATCGAAAAAATCAATCAAATGAAGGAAAGAAAAGCAGAATTGATAAATTTATTAGATGGTTATGAATAGTTTATTTATATAACGGGAACTCAGGTTCAATTTTTGTACGATAAATTCTCATCGCATCGTTTAATTCTAAGTCATCAATTTCAATCAATGTATTCAAAATTACATTGTCATTGTAAAATTTAGAAACACCAACATGTTTATTCCATGGATCTCTTACCTCTTTCTTCTCATGCAGTTTAGATCCTTTACTTCCAAAAGGATTCAATTTAAACAAATCCAAAGCATTGGTCTTCTCAGATTTACGTAATGATGACCAAAATAATTGTTTCTTCTCCTCATAATCACTCTCACTCATACTTTCAGGTTTATCAGGGTAAAATGGTCCAACACTAACATACTTTACATGTTCACCACTCTCATCTTTATATCCTAATGTTGCTAAATGTGAATCCACAAATCTTTCCTTCTTGAATCCATAACCAACAACAGTAATCTTCTTGGGAAATTTATTAAACTTTTTGTAAAATGTACAGATACTGTACAAAACATTCTCATAAGAATCCCTTGCGTACTCTTCAATTAAAATATTGGTTCCAATTCGAAAATATGGATTCTTTAAAAATTCAACACTTTTAGCAACTTCAATGTATCCTGCACTCTCACTTTTCTCAATTTCAGGTTTTGTATATCCACCAGTTACAACCAAAACTGAATCACCAATATTTTCATGTAATTCAAGCAATGACATTTCAATATGTTTAACAAATGAAACTTGATCTTCAGATTCTTTCTGAAATGATGCCATCAACCAATTATTAGCATCTAACACTTTACTAAACCTATCATTGTTGCTTAGATCCGAAATCTCACGATTTAATTCTGGTGCATATACTGAATGACAAGGTAAAATAATAAGGTTTTCAATTTGTGGATAATCAGTAATCCATCCTTCATTATAATCTTTCTCTGTCTGTAACTTCTTCTCTGTGTTCCCTATCGTCATATGCAATTCTGAATCTTTGTAAATTTTCTCGTCTGATAGTCCGAAGTATGAAAACAATATTATAATCACAGCTAAACAAAGGAAAATTGGAAGTTTGTATTTATTGAAATTTCGCCCGTTTATAGAATTAAACAACCTCCGTAACTTATGTTTTATTACAATTGAGTTGGTCAGCATTTACTTCAAAAGGTTGATCCGATAGCTATGGAAAGTGAAATATGGTCTCATTATTTTGAAGATGGATGTCAAGCTATAGATCATGGTGTACGGGCACCAAATAATTAGCGTTTAAATTTTATTACCGAAAAAGGAATCTTACATTTAAGATTTTTTTTTCAATATTGATAGTAGGATATTTTTTTTCTGCTTTTTCACAAGCAATAGTTTAAAAATCTATACACTCTTAAGTACCCAACTGTTAAAATGAGTGATATTGGTAGACCACAGAATTCAAATCAAAGGTCGAAAAAAGGTAGACGTGCATGGAGGAAAAATGTTGATATTTCAGATATTGAAAAGAAATTAGAAGAACAAAGAGATGATGTTGTTCATCACGGTAAACCTTTAAGTGAGATGGAAAATGAGGATTTGTTTATTATTGATGAAAGTGAAGATGAAGATGCAATTAAGAAAAACAACATTAAAAAGCTTAAATCTGCCGAAATTCTAGAAAACAAGTCAAAGGTTCCAGCTTTGATCAAAAAAGTGGAAAAGAAAAGCAACAAAGTACAAAATGTTGATAAGAAGGAAATGATTAAATTGCTGAAACTTGCAGGTAAGATCAAAGGAGTTGATAAAACAAAAGAGAGAATGGCAAAAGAAGGTATTATCAATTCTAAAGCATATAACGTTTGGGATACACCATTAGAACAAGAAATTGAAGAATCAAAACTTCCTTCAGCTTTGAAAGAAAACAGTGCAACTTCATTCAATAAACCAAAACATTCCCCATCCACATTAAAGGAAGCCCCAATGAAGATTAAAAAATACGAAATCATCCCTCATGCAGGTAAATCATATAATCCATCTTATGATAATTGGAAACATTTGATTGATCAGGAATACTTCAAAGAGAAGCCTAAAGAAGACCAAAGATTAGAATTAGAGGAATATAGGGATAAAATTCAACATTTGATTTCAAACTATGAAGACAATGAAGTTAGAGAAGATGATAGTGATGATACCGATGAAGAACAAGAAACAGAAACAGTTGTTGAAACTGAAGAAGTCGATATGAAATTATCCATCAATCCTGTCACAAAATTGAAAATTAAAACTAAAACACAAAGAAACAAAGAAAAGCGTAATAGAGATAGACTTCGTTTAGAAGAAGAACTTAGAACTATCAAACTACGAATCAAAGAACTTGAGAAATTACCTGCAATTCTTGACGATGTTGAGGCAAAGGAACAGAAAACAGTGATAAAGGCACAAGCTGAGACTAAAAGTGAGAGGAAGTTAAGAAAGGGTAAGAAGAAATTGGGTAAATACGAAGTTATTGAAGGACATATTGAAGTCAAACTACGTGATGAATTGACTGATTCTTTAAGGAAATTAAAGCCTGAGGGAAATCTTTTGTATGACCAAATGAAAAAGTTACAGTCCAAGGGTATGATTGAAACTAGAAGAATCAGTAAGGGTAAGAAGGGTAAGACGAAGGTTTCTGAAAAATGGTCATACAAAGACTTTAAATGAAACTGTAAACATTATGTTCCTTTTCTATAGAATTTGTGTATATTTATAACCACCATCAGTTGAACTGGTATTTACCTTAGTATGATTCATCGATGAAATCTACTATTAATTTCACTGTAGATATTAAATCCTCTAATGACCACGAACCTGACATTGACACATAAGTAGGTATTCCGTACTTTTTAGATACTAACAAGCCAATTTTCTTTGTCAAATCAACAAGCGTTTCTTCACCGTTATTGAGTAATGTCTGATAAACCTCTTTGTTCTTATTATCGTAAATAGAGTACACATAACATCCAAGTGGTGTGTCAGCTCCAACTTTGCTCAAATGCAATGTAATAGGTATGTCATTTGTACTTTCTCGAGTTGGTTTCACCAACGGTAAAATTGCAGCTAGTTGGAATTTATCCCCTGTTGGGGGTTCTAAAGTAGTGGTGATGGTTTGAGTTTTTAGATATGAGTTCATGACACTAAGACTCTGCACTCTTGAAATGACACTTGTATCAGTTACGCCAAGCAGACGAAAAGACAGACTTTTGGTTGTGATGTGTTGAGCCTCCTCGACGTCTCAGCAAAATTGAACTTTCGCCCCACCAATGAGTTTTGCTTTTGATCACTTAATGTTGTAGTTAGGAAATTGAGACATAGCTTACCTTGATGTTTGAAGACATAGATCCCTTTTACCAAACTTAACTCACATTGGACTCGCTCATAACCTAGTTCACGTCATTGATTGGTCACGTGTTACTAAAATAAATCAACATGAAGCGTAATCTTGTTATTACGACGCGTTGAGAAAATGAGTCTTGGTTCTTTTCAGCGTATCAGTAGCATTCACACCGAATTAGACAACTGAAATGTCGAGAGGTCCATACAAGAAAAATGATACTTTTGATGGTGAGGTGCTTATTGATCATTTCAAAGAGTTTTTGAAAGTTTACCTTGAACCTGCTGATGAAAGCGTAATTACTTATAAAGAGATGCTTGAAGCAATCGAGAAAACCCTTATTTGTTTTCATGATAAAAATAATGTCTCAAACCGCCGTAGAATAAAAACATCATCTTTAAGTTTCTTTTTTTGGTTATGCAATGACGCAAGGATATAAAGGTAAAAGTGAGCAAATTATTCACACACGTCATTGTTACTCCTATTCTCTTCAGAAACAATTGGAAGTATCAAAGCAAAGATGCAAATTCTTGGAAGGGAAGTATACTAGAGGAAATAAGGTTGCGAAAGGTCTTTACGGACAGTTTAAAAAAATAAAAAGTAAGAGTCCTTCCTCTCTAATGGATCTTTTATCGGCAGGAAATGTTGTTTTAGGGCCTATGCTTTCTAATTCCTTTGCTGAAAATCAAAAGCTAAAGTTGGAAGATCTCCCTTCATTGAAAGAATCTTCTTTTGATCACATTTTCGAATCGTTTAATCTTTCAATAGCTCATATGAAGTCACATGCAATATTAGATGCAGGAATACAAGAATTCTTCAAGGCTAATGCTTACAGTAAATTACCTAAAATTCAGCACCCTCTTTTAGATGAATTAAGAGAAGCAGAAAATAGCAACAGTGACTCAATTGAAGAGGACTCTGTGGATAATACAGTGAAAACTAATCCGTTAAAGAGAACTCATTCTGCCGAGATTCTAGAAAATACACATGTGGAAGACAACAATTCATCTAACAACATCTCACAAAATTGATCTCTAAATTCTGATTTTTGACGCTTGCTGGTTAAGCTATTGTGAAAACTATTTATGTTGTTCTACAGGGCAATAGAATATCTTTGACCCATAGTTTTAGATAAATTCACAGCTAACAAAATGTATCTATGTAGAAAAAAATATAGTGGAAAATTTCAAATAGGAGTTTTTTCACCTCATTATTCGATCAAAAGATTATATACTAAATGAAGATTTACCTTTTTGAATTTGAATAGAAGAAATGTTACTGATGTTGTATTTTTAGTGTTGTCTTATCAGAAAGAAGAGGTCGTTCAATGTATATTCTAAAATACCAATGATGTCATAATCAGGTTTGACCGTTGATTAACTAGTATTCAATCGATCCTTTCACCATATCCTCCATGTTAGTCATTTAATCCTCATTGTTACAATGCAGTAGCAAATTTTAGGGTATCTCCATGCTACCTCTATAAGCTCAATAGTTTGGTACACCTGTAATGATACATTATCAAACCAACCATCACAAGCTCTTCTTACAATC